>JAUJEN010000371.1:0-132419 GCA_030448925.1 Citrus cavaleriei
ATTGTGCTTCGTGTGCTTCCGTTTCAGTTACACGTGTTGCTAAGGTTGATCCGATTCTGCTTCTTTCTGCCTGCAGCACCTAAGCCTAAACCTAAACCTAAACCTAAACCTAAACTGACTAGCTAAACTAAACCCTAAGCCCTAAGCCTAGGCCTAGGCCCTAGGCAAAAACCTAGGCTAAACCTAAACCCTAAACCTAAACTAAACCCTAAGCCTAAACCCAAAACCTAGGCCTAAACCTAAACCCTAAACCACAAACCCTAAACCTAAACCCTAAGCCTAAACCTAGGCCTAAGCCTAAACCTAAACCCTAAACTAAACCTAAACCTAGGCCTAAACCAGAGCACAAACCTGAAGCCTAAACCCTAAACCCTGAGCCTAAACCTAGGCCTGAGCCTGGGCCTGGCCACAGGCTGAGCCTGGGCCTGAGCCTGAGCCTGACCTAGGCCTGGGCCTGAGCCCTGGGCCTGAACCTGGGCCTAAACCTGGGCCTGGGCCTAGGCCTGGGCCTAAGGGCCTGGGCCTGGGCCTGGGCCTGGGCCTGGGCCTGGGCCTGGGCCTGGGCCCTGGGCCTGGGCCTGAGCCTGGGCCCTGAGGCCTGGGCCTGGGCCTGAGCCTAAACCTGGGCCTGAGCCTGGGCCTGAGCCTAAACCTGAAGGCCTGGGCCTGGGCCTGGGCCTGGGCCTGGCCTAGGCCTGAGCCTGGGCCTGAGCCTGGGCCTGGGCCTGGGCCCTGGCCTGGGCCTGGGCCTAGGCTAAACCTGCCTAAACCCTGGGCCTAGGGGCCCTGAGCCTGGGCCCTGAACAAACCTAGAGCCTAAAACCTAAACCTAAACCTAAACCTAAACCTAAACACCTAAACCTAAACCCTAAACCTAAACCTAAAAAGCCTAAACCTAAACCTAAACCTAAACTAAACCTAAACCTAAACCTAAAAACCTAAACCTAAACCCTAAACCTAAACCCTAAACCTAAACCTAAACCTAAACCCCTAAGCCTAAACCCCTAAACCTAAACCTAAACCTAAACCTAAAACCTACCTAAACCTCCCTAAACCTAAACCTAAACCTAAACCTAAACCCCATACAAACCTAAACCTAAACCTACCTAAACCTAAACCACCATTACACCTAGCCTAAACCTAAACCTAAACCTACAAGCCTAAACCTAAACCTAAACCTAAACCTAAGCCTACCTAGCCTAGGCCTACCCTAAACCTAAACCCTAAACCTAAACCTAAACCTGAACAAGCCTAAGCCTAAGCCTACCTGACACTAAACCTACCCTCAACCTAAACCCTAAACCCTCAGCCCCTGAACCTGAGGCCTAAACCTAAACCCTAAAGCCTAAGCCTAGGCCTAAACCTAAGCCTAAACCTAAACCCTAGCCTAAACCTAAGCAAACCTAAACCTAAACTAAACCTAAACCTAAACCTAAACCTAAACCCTAAACCTAAACCCTAAACCTAAACCTAAACCTAAGCCTAAACCTAAACCTAAACCCCTAAACCTAAACCCTAAAAACCTAAACCTAAACCTAAGCCTAAAGCCTAAGCCACCTAAACCTAAACCTAAACCTGGCCCTAAACCTAGGCCCTAAACCTAAACCTAAACCTAAACCTAAACCCAAGCCCCTAAACCTAAACCTAAACCTACAAACCTAAACCTAAACCTAAACCTGCCTAAACCTAAACCTAAACCTGAGCCTAAACCTAAGCACCTAAACCCCTAAGCCTAGGCCTAAACCTAAACCTAAGCCTAAACCTAAACCCTAAACCTAAACCTAAACCTAAACCTAAACCCTAAACCTAAACCTAAACCTAGGCCCTAAACCTAAACCTAAACCTGCCTAAACCTAAACCTAAACCTAAACCTAAACCTAAACCTAAACCTAAACCTAAACCTAAACCTAAACCCCAAACCTAAACCTAAACCCTAAACCTAAACCTGACCTAAACCCTAAACCTAAACCTAAACCTAAACCTAAACCTAGGCCTAAACCTAGGCCTGAAGCCTAAGCCTAGGCCTAAACCTAAACCCTAAACCTAAACCTAAACCTAAACCTAAGCTAAACCTAAACCTAAACCTGAAACCTAAACCTAAACCTAAGCCTACCTAAACCTGAGCCTAAACCTAAACCTAAACCTAAAGCCTAAGCCTAAACCCCTAAGCACAAACCTGAAACCTAAACCTAAAAAACCTAAACACCCTAAACCTAAACCTAAAACCTAAACCTAAACCTAAACCTAAACCTAAACCTAAACCTAAACCTAAAACCTAAACCTAAACCTAAACCTAAACCTAAACCTAAACCTAAACCTAAAGCCTAAAAACCTAAACCTAAACCTAAACCTAAACCTAAACCTAAACCTAAACCTAAACCTAAACCTAAACCTAAACCTAAACCTAAACCTAAACCTAAACCTAAACCTAAACCTAAGCCTAAACCTAAACCTAAACCTAAACCTAAACCTAAACCTAAACCTAAACAAGCCTAAACCTAAACCTAAACCTAAACCTAAACCTAAACCTAAAACCCTAAACCCCTGAACCTAAACCTAAACCCCTAAGCCTAAACCTAAACCTAGCCTAGGCCTAAGCCTGAGCCTAAACCCTAAACCTGAGGCCTAAACCTAAACCTAGGCCTAGAGCCTAAGCCTGAGCCTGAGCCCTGAGCCTAGCCTGAGCCCTGAGCCTAGGCCTAAACCTAGGCCTAAACCTAGGCCTAAACCTAGCCTAGGCCTAAACCTAAACCTAAACCTAAGCAAACCTAAACCTAAACCTGAAGCCCTAGCTAAACCTAAACCTAGGCCTAAACCTAAACCTAAACAAACCTAAACCTAAACCTAAACCTGAACCTAAACCTAAACCTAACCCTAAACCTAAACCTAAACCTAAACCTAAACCTAAACCTAAACCTAGCCTAAACCTAAACCTAAACCTAAACCTAAACCTAAACCTAAACCTAAACCTAAACCTAAACCTAAGCTAAACCTAAACCTAAACCTAAACCTAAACCTAAACCCTAAACCTAAACCTAAACCTAAACCTAAACCTAAACCTAACCTAAGCCTAGCCTAAACCTAAACCTAAACCTAAACCTAAACCTAGCCTAAACCTAAGCCTAAACCTACCTAAACCTAAACCTAAACCTAAACCCCTAGGCCTAAGCCTAGGCCTAGGCCTAAACCTAAACCCCCTGAGCCTAGCCCTGAGCCCCTGAGCCTAGAGCCCTGAGCCTAGAGCCTAGGCCTAAACCTAGCCTGAGCCTAAAGCCTAAACCCTGAGCCTAGGCCTAGGCCTAAAACCTGAGCCCTAGGCCTAACCTAAACCTAAACCCACAAGCTAAACCCTAAACCTGACCTAAACCTAAACCTAAACCCCTAAACCTAAACCTAAACCTAAACCTAAACCTAAACCTAAACCTAAACCTAAACCTAAACCTAAACCTAAACCTAAACCTAAAACCTAAACCTAAACCTAAACCTAAAGCCTAAACCTAAACCTAAACCTAAACCTAAACCTAACCTAAACCTAAACCTAAAACCTAAACCTAAAAACCTAAACTTGCCTAAACCTAAACCTAAACCTAAAAGCCTAAACCTAAACCTAGGGCCTAAGCCTAAACCTAAACCTAAACCTAAACCTAAACCTAAACCTAGCCTAAACCCTAAACCTAGGCCTAAGCCTAGGCCTAAGCCTGAGCCTAACCTAAACCTAGGCCTGAGCCTAAGGCCTGACCTGGCCTAGGCCTGAGCCCCTGAGCCTGAGCCTGGGCCTGGGCCTGAGCCTGAGCCTGCCCTGAAACCCTGAGGCCTAGGCCTGAGCCTGGGCCTGGGCCTAGGCCTGAGCCTAAGCCTAAACCTGACCCTAAACACAAACCTAAACCTAAACCCTAAACCTAAACCTAAACCTAAACCTAAACCTAAACCTAAACCTAAACCTAAACCTAAACCTAAACCTAAACCCCTAAACCTAAACCTAAACCTAAACCTAAACCTAAACCTAAACCTAAACCTAAGCCTAAACCTAAACCTAAACCTAAACCTAAACCTAAACCTAAACCTAAACCTAAACCTAAACCTAAACCTAAACCTAAAACCTAAACCTAAACCTAAACCTAAACCTAAACCTAAACCTAAACCTAAACCTAAACCTAACCTAAACCTAAACCTAAACCTAAACCTAAACCTAAGCCTAAACCTAAACCTAAACCTAAACCTAAGCCTAAACCTAAACCTAAACCTAAACCTAAACCTGAGCCTAAACCTAGCCCTAGCCTAAACCTAAACCTAAGCCTAAGCCTAAACCTAGGCACAGCCTAGCCTAGGCCTGAGCCTAAGCCTAAACCTAGGCCCTGAGCCTGCCTGAGCCTAGGCCCCTGAGCCTGGGCCTAGGCCTGAGCCTGGGCCTGAGCCTGAGCCTGGGCCTGGGCCTAAACCTGAGCCTGGAGCCTAAACCTAGGCCTAAACCTAGGCCTAAACCTAAACCCCTAAGCCTAAACCTAAACCTAAACCTAAACCTAAACCTAAACCTAAACCTAAACCTAAACCTAAACCTGGGGCCTAAACCTAAACCTAAACCTAAACCTAAACCTAAACCTAAACCTAAACCTAAACCTAAACCTAAACCTAAACCTAAACCTAAACCTAAACCTAAACCTAAACCTAAACCTAAACCTAAGCCTAAACCTAAACCTAAACCTAAACCTAAACCTAAACCTAAACCTAAACCTAAACCTAGCCTAAACCTAAACCTAAACCTAAACCTAAACCTAGGCCTAAACCTAAACCTAAACCTAAACCTAAACCTAAACCTAAACCTAAACCTAAACCTAGGCCTAAACCTAAACCTAAACCTAAACCTAAACCTAAACCTAAACCTAAACCTAAACCTAAACCTAAACCTAAACCTAAACCTAAACCTAAACCTAAACCTAAACCTAAACCTAAACCTAAACCTGCCTAAACCTAAACCTACCTAAACCTACCTAAACCTAAACCCTAGCCTAGGCCTAGGCCTAAACCTGAGGCCTAAACCTAAACCTAGCCCTGAGCCTAGGCCTGAGCCTAAACCTAGCCTGAGCCTAGCCTGAGCCCCCCTAGCCTAGGCCTGAGCCTGAGCCTACCTAGGCCTAAACCTAAGCCTAAACCTAAACCTAAACCTAAGCCTAGCCTAAACCTAAACCTAAACCTAAACCTAAACCTAAACCTAAACCTAAGCCTAAACCTAAACCTAAACCTAAACCTAAACCTAAACCTAAACCTAAACCTAAACCTAAACCTAAACCTAAACCTAAACCTAAACCTAAACCTAAACCTAAACCTAAACCTAAACCTAAACCTAAACCTGGCAAACCTAGCCTAAACCTAAACCTAAACCTAAACCTAAACCTAAACCTAAACCTAAACCTAAACCTAAACCTAAACCTAAACCTAAACCTAAACCTAAACCTAAACCTAAACCTAAACCTAAACCTAAACCTAAACCTAACCTAAACCTAAACCTAAACCTAAACCTAAACCTAAACCTAAACCTGAGCCTAAACCTAAGCCTAAACCTAGCCTAAACCTAAACCTAGGCCTAAACCTAAACCTAAACCCTGGCCTAAACCTAGCCTGAGCCTAAACCTAGCCCCTGAGCCTGAGCCTGAGCCTAAGCCTAGAGCCTGAGCCTGAGCCTGAGCCTAGGCCTGAGCCCTAGGCCTAAACCTAGCCTGAGCCTAAACCTGGCCTAAACCTAAACCCCTAAACCTAAACCTAAACCTAAACCTAGGCCTAAACCTAAACCTAAACCTAAACCTAAACCTAAACCTAAACCTAAACCTAAACCTAAACCTAAACCTAAACCTAAACCTAAACCTAAACCTAAACCTAAACCTAAACCTAAACCTAAACCTAAACCTAAACCTAAACCTAAACCTAAACCTAAACCTAAACCTAAACCTAAACCTAAACCTAAACCTGACCCTAAACCTAAACCTAAACCTAAACCTAAACCTAAACCTAAACCTAAACCTAAACCTAAACCTAAACCTAAACCTAAGCCTAAACCTAAACCTAAACCTAGGCCTAAACCTAAACCTAAACCTAAACCTAAACCTAAACCTAAACCTAAACCTAAGGCCTAAACCTAAAACCTAAACCTAAGGCCTAAACCTAAACCTGAGCCTAGAGCCTAGGCCTAAGCCTGAGCCTAGGCCCTGAGCCTAGGCCTGAGCCTGAGCCTGAGCCTAGGCCTGAGCCCTGAGCCTAGCCCCTAGCCTAAACCTAGGCCTAAACCTAAACCTAAACCTAAACCTAAACCTAAACCTAGGCCTAAACCTAAACCTAAACCTAAACCCTAAACCTAAACCTAAACCTAAACCTAAACCTAAACCTAAACCTAAACCTAAACCTAAACCTAAACCTAAACCTAAACCTAAACCTAAACCTAAACCTAAACCTAAACCTAAACCTAAACCTAAACCTAAACCTAAACCTAAACCTAAACCTAAACCTAAACCTAAACCTAAACCTAAACCTAAACCTAAACCTAAACCTAAACCTAAACCTAAACCTAAACCCTAAACCTAAACCTAAACCTAAACCTAAACCTAAACCTAAACCTAAACCTAAACCTAAACCTAAACCTAGGCCTAAACCTAGGCCTAAACCTAAACCTAAACCTAAACCTAAACCTAAACCTAGACCTAAAGCCTAAACCTAAACCCTAAACCTAGGCCTAAACCCCTAAACCTGAGCCCTGAGCCTGAGCCCTAGGCCTGAGCCTGAGCCTGAGCCTAAACCTAGAGCCTGAGCCTAGGCCTAGAGCCTAGAGCCTAAACCCTAAACCTGGCCTAAACCTAGCCTGCCTAAACCTAAACCTAAACCTAAACCTAAACCTAAACCTAAACCTAAACCTAAACCTAAACCTAAACCTAAACCTAAACCTAAACCTAAACCTAAACCTAAACCTAGCCTAAACCTAAACCTAAACCTAAACCTAAACCTAAACCTAAACCTAAACCTAAACCTAACCTAAACCTAAACCTAAACCTAAACCTAAACCTAAACCTAAACCTAAACCTAAACCTAAACCTAAACCTAAACCTAAACCTAAACCTAAACCTAAACCTAAACCTAAACCTAAACCTAAACCTAAACCTAAACCTAAACCTAAACCTAAACCTAAACCTAAACCTAAACCTAAACCTAAACCTAAACCTAAACACCTAAACCTAAACCTGGCCTAACCTAGGCCTAAACCTAAACCCCTGAGCCTGAGCCTGAGCCTAGGCCTGAGCCCCTGAGCCTGAGCCTAAACCTAAACCCTGAGCCTAGAGCCTAGGCCTAAACCCCTAAACCTAAACCTGAGCCTAAACCTAAACCTAAACCTAAACCTAAACCTAAACCTAAACCTAAACCTAAACCTAAACCTAAACCTAAACCTAAACCTAAACCTAAACCTAAACCTAAACCTAAACCTAAACCTAAACCTAAACCTAAACCTAAACCTAAACCTAAACCTAAACCTAAACCTAAACCTAAACCTAAACCTAAACCTAAACCTAAACCTAAACCTAAACCTAAACCTAAACCTAAACCTAAACCTAAACCTAAACCTAAACCTAAACCTAAACCTAAACCTAAACCTGAGCCTAAACCTAAACCTAAACCTAAACCTAAACCTAAACCTAAACCTAAACCTAAACCTAACCTAAACCTAAACCTAAACCTAAAAACCTAAGCCTAAACCTAAACCTAAACCTAAACCTAGCCTAAACCCCTAAACCTAGGCCTGAGCCTAGGCCCTGAGCCTGAGCCCTGAGCCTAGCCTAGGCCTGAGCCTGAGCCTAGCCTGAGCCTAACCTACCCCTAAACCCTGAAACCTAAACCTAAACCTAAACCTAAACCCCTAAACCTAAACCTAAGCCTAAAACCTAAACCTAAACCTAAACCTAAACCTAAACCTAAACCTAAACCTAAACCTAAACCTAAACCTAAACCTAAACCTAAACCTAAACCTAGCCTAAACCTAAACCTAAACCTAAACCTAAACCTAAACCTAAACCTAAACCTAAACCTAAACCTAAACCTAAACCTAAACCTAAACCTAAACCTAAACCTAAACCTAAGCCTAAACCTAAACCTAAACCTAAACCTAAACCTAAACCTAAACCTAAACCTAAACCTAAACCTAAACCTAAACCTAGGCCTAAACCTAAACCTAAACCTAAACCTAAACCTAAACCTAAACCTAAACCTAGCCTAAACCTAAACCTAAACCTAAACCTAAACCTAAACCTAAACCTAAACCTAAACCTAAACCTAAACCTAAACCTAAACCTGAGCCTAGGCCTAAACCTAAACCTAAACCTGGCCTAGCCCTAGGCCTAGGCCTGAGCCTGAGCCTGAGCCTGAGCCTGAGCCTAGGCCTGAGCCTGAGCCTAGGCCTGAGCCTGAGGCCTAAACCTAAACCTAAACCTAAACCTAAACCTAGGGCCTAAACCCTAAACCTAAACCTAAACCTAAACCTAAACCTAAACCTAAACCTAAACCTAAACCTAAACCTAAACCTAAACCTAAACCTAAACCTAAACCTAAACCTAAACCTAAACCTAAACCTAGGCCTAACCTAAACCTAAACCTAAACCTAAACCTAAACCTAAACCTAAACCTAAACCTAAACCTAAACCTAAACCTAAACCTAAACCTAAACCTAAACCTAAACCTAAACCCTAAACCTAAACCTAAACCTAAACCTAAACCTGAAACCTAAACCTAAACCCCTAGCCTAAACCTAAACCTAAACCTAAACCTAAACCTAAACCTAAACCTAAACCTAAACCTAAACCTAAACCTAAACCTAAACCTAAACCTAAACCTAAACCTAAACCTAAACCTAAACCTAAACCTAAACCTAAACCTAAACCTAAACCTAAACCTAAGCCTAAACCTAAACCTAAACCTAAACCTAAACCCCTAAACCTAAACCCCTAAACCTAAACCTAAGCCTGAGCCCCTGAGCCTGAAGCCTAGGCCTAGGCCTGAGCCTGAGCCTGGGCCTGAGCCTGAGCCTGACCTGAGGCCTAGGCCTAAACCTAAACCTAAACCCTAAACCTAAACCTAAACCTAAGCCTAAACCTAAACCTAAACCTAAACCTAAACCTAAACCTAAACCTGAAACCTAAACCTAAACCTAAACCTAAACCCTAAACCTAAACCTAAACCTAAACCTAAACCTAAACCTAAACCTAAACCTAAACCTAAAACCTAAACCTAAACCTAAACCTAAACCTAAACCTAAACCTAAACCTAAACCTAAACCTAAACCTAAACCTAAACCTAAACCTAAACCTAAACCTAAACCTAAACCTAAACCTAAACCTAAACCTAAACCTAAACCTAAACCTAAACCTAAACCTAAACCTAAACCTAAACCTAAACCTAAACCTAAACCTAAACCTGCCTAAACCTAAACCTAAACCTAAACCCCTGAGCCTAAACCTAAACCTAAACCTAAACCTAACCTAAACCCCTAAACCTGAGCCTAAACCTGGCCTAAACCCTAAACCTGAGCCTAGGCCTACCTAGGCCTAAACCTAAACCTAAACCTAAACCTAAACCTAAACCTAAACCTAAACCTAAACCTAAACCTAAACCTAAACCTAAACCTAAACCTAAACCTAAACCTAAACCTAAACCTAAACCTAAACCTAAACCTAAACCTAAACCTAAACCTAAACCTAAACCTAAACCTAAACCTAAACCTAAACCTAAACCTAAACCTAAACCTAAACCTAAACCTAAACCTAAACCTAAACCTAAACCTAAACCTAAACCTAAACCTAAACCTAAACCTAAACCTAAACCTAAACCTAAACCTAAACCTAAACCTAAACCTAAACCTAAACCTAAACCTAAACCTAAACCTAAACCTAAACCTAAACCTAAACCTAAACCTAAAACCCTAAACCTAAACCTAAACCTAAACCCTAAACCTAAACCTAAACCTAAACCCCTAAACCTAAACCCCAGCCTAAACCTAGGCCTAAACCTAAACCCCTGAACCTAAACCTAGCCTAAACCCCTAAACCCTAAACCTACCTAAACCTAAACCTAAACCTAAACCTAAACCTAAACCCCTAAACCTAAACCTAAACCTAAACCTAAACCTAAACCTAAACCTAAACCTAAACCTAAACCCAAACCTAAACCTAAACCTAAACCTAAACCTAAACCTAAACCTAAACCTAAACCTAAACCCTAAACCTAAACCTAAACCTAAACCTAAACCTAAACCTAAACCTAAACCTAAACCTAAACCTAAACCTAGCCTAAACCCCTAAACCTAAACCTAAACCTAAACCTAAACCCTAAGCCTAAACCTAAACCTAAACCTAAACCTAAACCTAAACCTAAACCTAAACCTAAACCTAAACCTAAACCTAAACCTAAACCTAAACCTAAACCTAAACCCTAAACCTAAACCTAAACCTAAACCTAAACCTAAACCTAAACCTAAACCTAAACCTAAACCTAAACCCCTAAACCTAAACCTAAACCCTAAACCTAAACCTAAACCTGAAACCTAAACCTAAACCTAAACCCCTAAACCCCCCTAAACCCTAAACCTAAACCTAGGCCCTAAACCCTAAACCTAAACCTAAACCCTAAACCCAAACCTAAACCTAAACCCTAAACCCCTAAACCCCTAGCCCCTAACCCTAACCTAAACCTAAACCTAAACCTAAACCCTAAACCTAAACCCTAAACCTAAACCTAAACCCCTAAACCCTGGGCCCTAAACCTAAACCTAAAAACCCTAAACCCTAAACCTAAACCCTAAACCTACCTAAACCTAAACCTAAACCCTAACCTAAACCTATGCCTAAACCTAAACCCTAAACCCCTAAACCTAAAACCTAAACCCTAAACCTAAACCTAAACCTAAACCTATGCCTAAACCCTAAACCTAAACCCCTAAACCTAAACCCCCCTAAAACCCTAGCCTAAAACCTCCCAAAGCCTAAAACCTAAACCCCCCTAAAGCCCTAAACCTAAACCTAAGCCCTAAACCTAAAGCCTAAGCCCTAAACCTAAACTAAACCTATAACCTAAACCTAACCTAAACCTACCTAAACCTAAACCTAAACCTCCTAAAAACCTAGAACCCCTAAACCCCTAAACCCCTAAACCCTAAACCTAAACCCTAAACCTAAAACCCCTAAATCCCTAAACCTAAATCCTAAACCTAAAACCTAAAACCTAAACCCTATATTATCTAAATAATTTTAAGAAATTAATTTTATTGGTAATGAAAATTAAATAATATTAAGAAATTAATTTTTATTAAATACAAAAACTAATAAATATCAAAGAAAAAATATTATATATAGAAAGTATTAAATAGAGATCATGATATAGATAAAAGACCCAAAATGAATTTAAAACAAAATGAGATTAAGTGTTTAGTTTACTAGATGTTAGAATAGAGAGAGAATATGCAATTCTAAAGTAGAGAGAGAAAGGGATTAGTTAAGAGTAATTTTGAGATTTAAAATTTCGTGAATGATTTTGACCAAAAATGATAAATAAGTATTATTGTTTAAAATGATAAAATGGGCATAATATGAGAAGCGTTGGATTTGAAGTTTCAAATCCAACGGCTGAAAAGGAAAAGTAATGTGTCAAGAGAATTGTGGGCAGCGGCTGAAAAAGAAAATTAATGTGTCAAGGGAATTGTGGGGAAGTGTGCGGAAGTAGAATGAATTCAAATTTGAAGGTTTTCTTTTTTATTTAATTTATTTATCCAAATAATCCAATGCTCGCATGACCATAAAATTCTTCATGGTCCTAATGTAAATCTTAGTAAATTTATGTAAAGATGTCAGGTTAATTAAATATGTGTAATAATAATAATAAGGGTATTAATAAATAATAATAGCAACAATAAAAATAATGATGACAAAAAATAATAATAATAATAATAATACTAAATTTTAGTAATAATATAAGTAATAATTTATTAAATTCATTATTTCTTATTTTTATTATTATTTAAAATAATTATTATAATGATAATTATTATTTTCATTATTATTTATTAAAATATTATTATAATTTATTAATTTTATTATTATTTTATTATTCTTTATTAATTTTATTAATTTTTAATTATTATTTAAATTAAGGATAAAATGGGTATTCAAAAATTAAGTTGGGATAAAAAAGTTATTGTTTGAAATAGAATTCTACTTTCTAACACCCCTTGAAATCAAAACTCTGGTAATGATTCTTAAATTTATGGGTCCACACTGCTCACATTATGATTCCAAGCCTTCATTTTATAGGTAAACAACTTATTAATTTTGATTCTTCCATTCCAATTCATATTACTGTTTAGTAAACACATCATTAGGCTTACTAGTGATAAGAATAGAAAGGGTAAGGGAACACATCAATACTTTTCTTATTCTTCTTATTAACCAAAACCATTATGGATGTGTTTTAGTTATATGGTTTATGATTGTCTAGTAATTAAGAATGGGTGTAAATGAGACACACACAAGGGATGAGGGTGTTCATAATTCAATTCAATCCGCTCAATCTGTCTAATCCACAAAAATCCAATCTGTGGATTGGATTATGAAAATTTGAAAATCCACAGTCGGTGGATTGGATATTAATTTACTTCTGTGAATCCGTAAAAATTCGTAAATTCGCAAAAAATAAAAAAATACTTATTTAATAAGAAAATTAAACTTGAAAATATGGCATTATACTTACTAATAAATAAATAAGTTAAAATATAGTTGCATTAACATCATATTATGTCTTATCCGAAAATAATATAAAATAAAAAAATATAACTTTCTAAACAATTAATTTTCATGTACTGATCTAAACAAATGAGATTTTTTCCTTTTTGGTGTGTTATATTTTGAAATTTTAAATGTATTTTCTACCTTTATTCAAACAATTTATTTATTTAAATCTTATTTAATTTTGAATTTAATTAGTAGTAAAATTATTTTTATATTTATTTATTTAGTTAGTTCGTGGATAAGACATGATTAAAAAACTTTAGCTCACAAACCAATCTGTAAAATAGTAGATTGGATATAGATTAGGCCAGATCTGCATCCGATCCACAGACGTGTGGATTGGATTTGGATTGAATTTCACCAATCCGTTGATTGGATTAGATTAAAAATTTATAGTTCACAAAATCGTAGATTGGATATGGATTGATGTCCAATTTGCAAAATCCGATCCGCGAACAAAGGATTATGATTTCACTTTTAGAAATTATAAAACTAAAGGCATTTATTACTTTATGTTACCTTATTATATAAGGCCTTGTCAAATTCATGAATCATTACCTGAGTTTTGATTCCTCGGAGGTTAGGAATCAAAACTCCACTTCCAGAAATATTGTTTTACCCCCAACTAAATTTTCTAATATTCATTTTATCCTTAATTTAAATAATAATTAAAAAATTAAAAATAATAATAAATTGTAATATAACAATATTTATAATAAGAATAAATAATAATAAAATTAATAAATTATCATCGTCGTCATCATCATTATTATTGTCCTTTAAGTTGTTATTATCATTATTATAAAATTTATTTATTTTATTATTTTCATTATTATTATTATTTATGATTGTTGTCTTTATTGTTATTATTTTCATTTTCAATATTATTTTTATTACTATTATTATTGCTATTGTTGTTGTTGATACTATTATTATTATTACTATTCTTACTACTATTACTATTATTATTAAAATTTACTAATGTTATTATTATTGGGAAATTATCATTTTACTATCAAAGTTATTCTGACATATCAAGTCAGTATTATGGTTTCCCGAAAAGTATATTTTACTACCAAACATTTGCACCGTTATCAATTCACTACTATTCCGTTAAGAAAAAGTTAATGTTTAACGGAAATTGAATTAAATTTCGATTTTACTCCCAAGAGTTTGATAGTAAAATGATAATTTCCCTAAACTTTGGTAGTAAAATGATAATTTCCCTAAAAACTTGGTAGTAAAATGATAATTTATCTATCAAATTAAGAGACAATTTTACTTTTACGGTTGGAAATGTCTTTGATGCTCTTATGACATCAGTAAATTTTTAACGTTCTTGCTTGAATGATAGTGAATTGATAACGACGCAAATGTTTGGTAGTAAAATATATTTTTCGGCAAACCATGATACTGACATGATATGTCAGAATAACTTTAGTAGTAAAATGATAAGATCCTTATTATTTTCATCATCATCATTATTGTTGTTATTATTTTTTATTAATGTCATTATTATTATTACACATATTTAATCAACCTGCAAATTTACTAAAATTTACGTTAGGACCACAAATAATTTCATGGTCATGCAAGCATTGTATTATTTGGGAATAAATAAGTTAAATTAAAACAAAAAATAGAAAACTTTCAAGTCAGAATTTGTCCCATTTTCCCACGCTTTTCATCCGTTGGATTTGTAATTTCAAATCCAACGCTGCTCATTTTGCTATTTTGTACAAACGCCTTCATTGAAATGTCCCCCAAAAAGTGGGAGGGAAGTAGTCATTTATTACATTCCAAAAGAAAATCGAAGAACAGTGAGAATGAGTGGTCAAAATGGACAAGCTCCGGCTGAGCTTCTCTCTGCCAACAACATTACAGCTCTCTTCGATTCGGTTGACGCTTTTCTCTTCGATTGTGATGGTCTATTATATATGCCTTTCTTTTATTTACTTCATTGTTATTATTGTTTCTTTTAATTTTAATATTGTGAAGCGGATGAATTTCATTATGCGATCAGGTGTGATCTGGAAGGGCGATAAACTCATTGACGGAGTCCGACAAACACTAGACGTGCTTCGATCCAAGGTTTCTCAAACTCCTTCATTTCATTTGCCTAATGTTTCTCTTATTTTTCTGTTTTTTATTATGTTTTAACATTATTACATTATTACATTATTCCAGGGAAAGAAGCTTATTTTTGTGACCAACAATTCTCGAAGATCAAGGAGACAATATGCTCATAAGTTCCATTCTCTTGGAGTTTCGGTCTCAGAGGTTTGCTTCTCTGTTCTTACACATTTAGTTAATGATTCGCGTATTTTTCAATCAGATGTCATTATTTCAGCTAACCGAATCTGTCCTTTGTTTTATGATATTGTTTTGTAGGATGAGATTTTTTCCTCATCTTTTGCAGCTGCCATGTACTTGAAAGTCAACAATTTTCCTCAAGAGAACAAGGTATGCTGCCTCAATCCTCATTATGGTTTACTAAATGGAATTCGTCCTACTATTGATTCTGTTTTACAAAAATTTTACTATTTTTTTCCTCCCAAAAAAAAAAAAGGTCTATCATATATTTTTTCTTGGTGCAAATTTGGATGAACCTCTCCCAATCAGACTGGTAGGGGACAACATATAGTGTAACAAGCTTTTAATGATTAAATTAATTTAACAGTTTTAATTTGCTTGATTGCATGTTGTAACATTCCTTGGAATTTTAATTACAAGTGATTCCAACTTCATAAATTGCTCATGACCAGCAACATTAACATTGTGGATTTATTTTTATGATATTCAGCAATTTTAGTATCAAATTGTTCTAATTAATTCTGGTTGGATCAGTCTTGATTTGAGTTTAGCTCTGGTCACCAACGTTGAGAGCTTAATCAATTCAAAACATGTTAATAAAATCAATTTCGCAGCTGTTGGTTGAATTCAGTCTGGATTTGACTTTAGTTCACTGCCCAGGCTGGTCACCAAAGTTGAGAATCATGATGGCACTGGCTCACTGCTGCACCTCGGGGCACACCTTCCCCACCCCCAAAAAAAAAAAAAACTGTTCCATAAACTGAAAGTTACACTGCCATTATTATTTTATTTTTCTTTTTTATTTTTTTGAGTGTTGTTTCCAAATACATACATTTTTTTTTTTCCTTTTTAAGGTTTATGTTATTGGTGGTGAAGGCATATTAGAAGAGCTGCGGCAAGCTGGATATACAGGTCTTGGTGGCCCAGTGAGTTTTTCTAAAATCTGTAAATGATCTCGTTTCTTAGAGGAATAACTTCAACCTATATATTCTCACAGTATTTTTGGTCTCTTTCTCATTTAAGATATCGTTGGATAAAATGAATTTACGTTGCAATTTGCCATTCATTGCTCACTGCTGATTTTTTATTTATCATTGAATAAAGGTTTCTTTATTTGTATTTTGATTTTTATTTTTCTACCATTCTAGTTGCAGTGAAAAGTACTAGTGAATTATTTACGATTTCTTGTTAATTGTTATTCTCTCTCTTTTTGGATCGAGTTGCTGAAAACTTTTTGTATTTTCATCAGCAGGGGTCTTTACTTTGTGCAACTTGACAATGGCTATTAGTTTCCACTTGGCTTATTTTCGGAAACCCTTACGTCCAATTTCTAGGAGACTTAAGGTTTTGGAGTTGTTTTGTTTGATTGAATACATTTTCTTGAAATAAAGATGATTCTGAGGCCTGCTTTTGGTTACATGCATAATAATCCTCATAAGGTTACACCTTAATAGCTTCACAGCCTGGAGCTGTATGCATGATCTGATTGACACATTTTTTCACCTTCTGATTTCAGAATGTTTCATTCAAGAATTTTTAGTCCTCTTACTTAAAGGACGTCACAAAACAAAACTCTTGAGCAGCTATCCAAGTTTTAGAAATTCTCCTGCCAGCAGGAAGTGAACCATTAGTGTTGCAATTGTTGGTGAAGCTGAGCATCAAAAATGAAAAAAAATAAGTAAATAAATATCGGTGAAACTCGCATTGGCAGGATGGCAGCTCACTTTGCTTCAGTTTGTAACAAAATATTGTTTTCTTGTTGTGCCCTTTGTTTGACTCCAGTTTGAGTGCAGATATTCTCCTGCATTTTAGACGCATTAGCTGTAGAGTCCCTTACAAAATCTTATGCTTCTCTTTAGCTTGTATTGTGGGTGTAGGGTTTTTGTTTCACTCATGTCATTGATTTAGAAAGCCCTTTCCCTTATTGTTTACTTTATTGCAGGAAGATGGGGAAAAGAGGGTACAACTGAAATCAAATTGCTTATTTGAACATGATAAGAATGTAATGTAACACCTAGCCTGCAATTTCTTGGAGCAATTTTCCTTTTCTTTCTCTGTGTTTTTTCCTCTTTCTTTACTTCACTCCTTGAAAACTATTTGTTGCACCTTCTTCCCAGGTTGGAGCAGTTGTGGTTGGATTAGATCCGCATATTAACTATTACAAGCTTCAGTAAGAATCTGTATGCCATGTTCTATTTTGTTTTAAATTAATATATTACCTATTTACTTTTATGTTATTAATCTTTTGCAACTTTTGAAGTCCTAATCACTTAACTTTTAAGTACTTGAGTATATACAATCTTTGACTTGATCTCTTGCACATGTGAACTAAATTTATTAGATATAGGCCTGAATTGATTCTGAATGGCTGGCCAGTATTAGACTTATGGATGAAGCTCAGGTCTATGGCCCCATTTCTTTTTTATTCAGTAAAGGGTAATCAAGAGAGAACTTTGAGATAATTCTGACTCTAGCTTCTTCTCTAATGGTCTCACTAATCGCCGTCTGAAATGATAATGCAAGCCAGTTGTCTGGCATATGTACTGAAATGTTACCTAGGTGCTCAGTTTCCCCCTTAGAATCTTCAAATTCCTCACAATTCATGAAGACATTTTGGATACATTGGTGAAGAGTTGATTGCTGCATATTTTTTTCCTATAACAAAGGTGACGATTAGGAAACATGCATATCCAAAATCTTAGATAATATTAGCCGTCAGGTACACAAGGATGGTTCATGGTTGAGCGTGTGAAAGATCCCTTCTTGATCAAGGCTTTGGCTCAGTGGAGAGATGGGTGTTGAGCCAGGTCATGGGTTTAGCATCTTGCTTAGCAATGAAAAGGACTTCCTTAAATCTGTCTGGACAAATTCTGACAAACGTTATAATAGGTTTAGCATGCATCATATATATAGATATTCTATTTGCTGCTTGTTGCTTGCTTGCTTTTTAGATGATCGTTATTTTAATTGCTAGGTATGGAACCCTTTGCATCCGTGAGAATCCTGGCTGCCTTTTTATTGCTACCAATCGTGATGCAGTGGGGCATTTGACTGATTTACAAGAGTGGCCTGGTAAGAAAGTTATCTCATATGTAAAATACAGACTGGACAAATTTGCGTCATTATAAGATTTACCCTGGATTATAGGTGCCGGGTGTATGGTTGCAGCCATGTGTGCATCAACTGAAAAAGAGCCTATTGTAGTTGGAAAGCCATCAACGTTCATGATGGAAATTTTGTCAAAGAAGTAAGTTAGATGAAAGATCGTTACATTGCATTCATACAGACTAAATTGTGGAGGGAGGAAATTCTTTACAAAAGTACGAAAGATGTCTGACTTCCATTTATCACATCATTATTCTAATATTATTGGTATGAGATTGTGTGAAAAGACAAGTTAAGACCTTTTCCAGTATAAGTTTTGTACTTTGTATTCTGATTTGCAGATTTCAGATTGCTTCCTCCAGAATGTGTATGGTGGGTGATAGATTAGATACTGATATTTTGTTTGGACAAAATGCTGGCTGCAAAACACTCCTTGTTCTTTCAGGTACTAGGATTTTTCTTGATTTTCTAACATGAAAATAAATCAGTTCTCTGTCATATCCTTAGCGTCTCCTGATGTTGGGAAACTTGTGAACGTAGGTGTGACAACTCAATCCACCCTCCAAGATCCCTCAAACAACATCCAACCAGATTATTACACAAATCAGGTGTCTGACATTCTTGAATTATTAGGACAGTAACCTTGCGATTACTGCTTCAATACTCACTTATTTGAGGCCTGTTTGCTGGTTGCCCCATGCAGATCTTATGTATGCCCATAGAATGCTGATTGTTTGTATTGAACTCGCTTATATTGAAACATCAAAAGCAATTCGCGCTTAAAACTGCAACATTGCTTTTGCTTTTACGTTGATTCTGAGATGTTAATTAACGTGTGAACGAGAGCGTGCACATTTCCTGACCTCTCAGTCGATGAAACAGCGATGCGAAGTTGTAAGCTTATTTAATTGCTCTTTTAAGAGAACACGGTTACCTGGGCTGGCTAAAACCGTCAGCTACAAATGAAGGCCAATCCGACAAATCCATGACTTGCCTTTATTAGGAAATAAAACTAAAAGATAAAGAGTAAAAAAAGTATTTTTCGTTTTTTCCTCTCTCAAGACTTTCATCCGAAACTTTTGCAAGGAAAAAGGTTTTAATTTCTTACGTGTGCACTATAATATTAGAGGGAGCAAAAAGATAACAAAAGTGGAATTGGCGCATTTGTGTTGGGTTTTATTTAACCTAACGTGACAAAAATTCATAAATTAAAATTATTAATTATGAACATTTTAATTAATATCATGACAATTAAAAAGCAAAAAGGCCAAAAAAAGTCAATAAGTCAAACACGAAACGCGAAGTTGCAATTGAGAAAAGTCTTCTTGCTTTCCAGTTTCAACCTCCAATTGCATCGATCACCTGTCTCATTGATTTCGCATCATTCCATTTCTGGTTCATATTATTTCATTGCGTTCGGGAGGTAAATTAAAAAAAAAAAACCAATCGAATTTTCGTCTTTGATAATCTTTATGTTTCGAGTTTGCTGATCTTTGTCTGTCGTTTAGCTTTCTGGATCAGGGATATTTGAATGCTTACGAAATTGTCAGGCCTGTCGTATTACAATCAACCTGCTTTTCATTTCTGATCACTGTTCTTTGGTGGTGATTATAATTTTTTATTTCTTCATCTAAGACATTCAATGAAGAATTGTTTTTGTTGGTAGTTCATTTTGTCATATACATATTTAGACATATACATGTTATTTAAATTGTTTTAACACAAGTGGGTCCAAAATGAAGCTTGTGGTGAGAGTTATAGAAGCAAGAAACATACCAGCGATGGATCAAAATGGGTATAGTGATCCGTATGTGAGATTACAATTGGGAAGGCAAAGGTTTAAGACAAAAGTGGTGAGGAAGAGCTTAAGCCCAAGTTGGGAGGAGGAGTTTAGTTTCAAAGTTGAAGATTTGAAAGACGAGCTTGTTATTTCTGTTTTGGATGAAGATAAGTACTTCAATGATGACTTTGTCGGGTTTCTTAAAATCCCTGTTTCACGAGTTTTTGATGCTGATAATAAGTCTCTTCCCACCGCTTGGCACTCTCTTCAACCGAAGAATAAGAAGTCCAAAAATAAGGACTGCGGTATGTTTGTTACGTTTTTCGTTTTTTCTTTTAATATTGTTTGCTGCTTCAATTTCTTGGCTTCAGCCTTTTGTTTGCTAATAATGTCTTACTACGGCTGGTAATTGTTGTGACCGAATTTTAAAATTTTCCAAGAATCCAATGTGCATCTCATAATGTAGTAACTTTTCTTTTAATGTATTCCATGGCAGGTGAAATTCTTTTGACTATAAGTTTTTCGCATAACACTTCATCTGCAGACTTTAATATTAATAGTGATCCCCTTGATCAATTGAAGACAACTGAATCTCCTAAGAGGTCTTTCAGTGGCCCTTCAAATGCACCCTCTCCTGTAAGAGTAGAGGATACCACATCTAGTAGGGAAGAGAAGTCTTGTGCACAAAAAACTTTAGCTGGTCGAATTGCTCAAATGTTTAATAAAAACTCAGATACAGCATCAGATAGAGGTGTTGACTTTTTGGAGTTACCTGAAACTACCAAATCTGAACTTTTTGATGACAAGTGTGTGGATCAGTCCTCTTCTGCTTCATTTGAAGAAGCAATGAAAACTATGGAGCCTAGAGATCTAGGGTCTGAAGTCCCAAGCAATTTACCTGGGGGAGTCCTTGTAGACCAAATGTATGTGATTGCACCTCAAGACCTAAACACTCTACTTTTTTCACCTGATTCGAATTTCCCTAGAACATGGGCTGAAGAACAGGGAAATACAGAACTGCAAATTGGGCCGTGGAGGTTTGAGAATGGCTGCGAGAGCTTGAAAAGAGATGTAACTTACATTAAGGCAGCAAATAAATTAATTAAGGCGACGAAAGGCTTTGAGGAGCAAACATACCTGAAAGCTGATGGGAAGGTATTTGCTAAACCCTAAACCCTAAACCCTAAACCCTAAACCCTAAACCCTAAACCCTAAAACCCAAAACCTTAAAAACCCTAAAAACCCTCAACCCTAAACCCTCAACCCTAAACCCTAAAAACCCTAAACCCTAAACACCCTAAACCCTAAAAACCCTAAACCCTAAACCCCTAAACCCTAAACCCTTAATCCCGAATCCCGAATCCCGAAACCCGAATCCCGAAACCCGAAACCCTAAACCCTAAATCCCTAAACCCTAAAATCCTAAACCCTAAATCCTAAACCCTAAAACCCTAAAACCCTAAAACCCTAAACCCTATATTATCTAAATAATTTTTAAGAAATTAATTTTTATTGGTAATGAAAATTAAATAATATTAAGAAATTAATTTTTATTAAATACAAAAACTAATAAATATCAAAGAAAAAATATTATATATAGAAAGTATTAAATAGAGATCATGATATAGATAAAAGACCCAAAATGAATTTAAAACAAAATGAGATTAAGTGTTTAGTTTACTAGATGTTAGAATAGAGAGAGAATATGCAATTCTAAAGTAGAGAGAGAAAGGGATTAGTTAAGAGTAATTTTGAGATTTAAAATTTCGTGAATGATTTTGACCAAAAATGATAAATAAGTATTATTGTTTAAAATGATAAAATGGGCATAATATGAGAAGCGTTGGATTTGAAGTTTCAAATCCAACGGCTGAAAAGGAAAAGTAATGTGTCAAGAGAATTGTGGGCAGCGGCTGAAAAAGAAAATTAATGTGTCAAGGGAATTGTGGGGAAGTGTGCGGAAGTAGAATGAATTCAAATTTGAAGGTTTTCTTTTTTATTTAATTTATTTATCCAAATAATCCAATGCTCGCATGACCATAAAATTCTTCATGGTCCTAATGTAAATCTTAGTAAATTTATGTAAAGATGTCAGGTTAATTAAATATGTGTAATAATAATAATAAGGGTATTAATAAATAATAATAGCAACAATAAAAATAATGATGACAAAAAATAATAATAATAATAATACTAAATTTTAGTAATAATATAAGTAATAATTTATTAAATTCATTATTTCTTATTTTTATTATTATTTAAAATAATTATTATAATGATAATTATTATTTTCATTATTATTTATTAAAATATTATTATAATTTATTAATTTTATTATTATTTTATTATTCTTTATTAATTTTATTAATTTTTAATTATTATTTAAATTAAGGATAAAATGGGTATTCAAAAATTAAGTTGGGATAAAAAAGTTATTGTTTGAAATAGAATTCTACTTTCTAACACCCCTTGAAATCAAAACTCTGGTAATGATTCTTAAATTTATGGGTCCACACTGCTCACATTATGATTCCAAGCCTTCATTTTATAGGTAAACAACTTATTAATTTTGATTCTTCCATTCCAATTCATATTACTGTTTAGTAAACACATCATTAGGCTTACTAGTGATAAGAATAGAAAGGGTAAGGGAACACATCAATACTTTTCTTATTCTTCTTATTAACCAAAACCATTATGGATGTGTTTTAGTTATATGGTTTATGATTGTCTAGTAATTAAGAATGGGTGTAAATGAGACACACACAAGGGATGAGGGTGTTCATAATTCAATTCAATCCAATCATCAAAAATCCAATCTGTGGATTGGATTATGAAAATTTGAAAATCCACAGTCGGTGGATTGGATATTAATTTACTTCTGTGAATCCGTAAAAATTCGTAAATTCGCAAAAAATAAAAAAATACTTATTTAATAAGAAAATTAAACTTGAAAATATGGCATAATACATACTAATAAATAAATAATTTAAAATATATTTGAATTAACATCATATTATATGTCTTATCCGAAAATAATATAAAATAAAAAATATAACTTTCTAAAAAATTAATTTTCATGTACTGATCTAAACAAATGAGATTTTTTCCTTTTTGGTGTGTTATATTTTGAAATTTTAAATGTATTTTCTACCTTTATTCAAACAATTTATTTATTTAAATCTTATTTAATTTTGAATTTAATTAGTAGTAAAATTATTTTTATATTTATTTATTTAGTTAGTTCATGATTAAAAACTTTAGCTCACAAACCAATCAAAATAGTAGATTGGATATAGATTAGGCCAGATCTGCATCCGATCCACAGACGTGTGGATTGGATTTGGATTGAATTTCACCAATCCGTTGATTGGATTAGATTAAAAATTTATAGTTCACAAAATCGTAGATTGGATATGGATTGATGTCCAATTTGCAAAATCCGATCCGCGAACAAAGGATTATGATTTCACTTTTAGAAATTATAAAACTAAAGGCATTTATTACTTTATGTTACCTTATTATATAAGGCCTTGTCAAATTCATGAATCATTACCTGAGTTTTGATTCCTCGGAGGTTAGGAATCAAAACTCCACTTCCAGAAATATTGTTTTACCCCCAACTAAATTTTCTAATATTCATTTTATCCTTAATTTAAATAATAATTAAAAAATTAAAAATAATAATAAATTGTAATATAACAATATTTATAATAAGAATAAATAATAATAAAATTAATAAATTATCATCGTCGTCATCATCATTATTATTGTCCTTTAAGTTGTTATTATCATTATTATAAAATTTATTTATTTTATTATTTTCATTATTATTATTATTTATGATTGTTGTCTTTATTGTTATTATTTTCATTTTCAATATTATTTTTATTACTATTATTATTGCTATTGTTGTTGTTGATACTATTATTATTATTACTATTCTTACTACTATTACTATTATTATTAAAATTTACTAATGTTATTATTATTGAAATTATCGTTTCTTATCAAAGTTATTCGACATATCAAGTCAGTATTATGGTTTCCCGAAAAGTATATTTTACTACCAAACATTTGCACCGTTATCAATTCACTACTATTCCGTTAAGAAAAAGTTAATGTTTAACGGAAATTGAATTAAATTTCGATTTTACTCCCAAGAGTTTGATAGTAAAATGATAATTTCCCTAAACTTTGGTAGTAAAATGATAATTTCCCTAAAAACTTGGTAGTAAAATGATAATTTATCTATCAAATTAAGAGACAATTTTACTTTTACGGTTGGAAATGTCTTTGATGCTCTTATGACATCAGTAAATTTTTAACGTTCTTAACGGAATGATAGTGAATTGATAACGACGCAAATGTTTGGTAGTAAAATATATTTTTCGGCAAACCATGATACTGACATGATATGTCAGAATAACTTTAGTAGTAAAATGATAAGATCCTTATTATTTTCATCATCATCATTATTGTTGTTATTATTTTTTATTAATGTCATTATTATTATTACACATATTTAATCAACCTGCAAATTTACTAAAATTTACGTTAGGACCACAAATAATTTCATGGTCATGCAAGCATTGTATTATTTGGGAATAAATAAGTTAAATTAAAACAAAAAATAGAAAACTTTCAAGTCAGAATTTGTCCCATTTTCCCACGCTTTTCATCCGTTGGATTTGTAATTTCAAATCCAACGCTGCTCATTTTGCTATTTTGTACAAACGCCTTCATTGAAATGTCCCCCAAAAAGTGGGAGGGAAGTAGTCATTTATTACATTCCAAAAGAAAATCGAAGAACAGTGAGAATGAGTGGTCAAAATGGACAAGCTCCGGCTGAGCTTCTCTCTGCCAACAACATTACAGCTCTCTTCGATTCGGTTGACGCTTTTCTCTTCGATTGTGATGGTCTATTATATATGCCTTTCTTTTATTTACTTCATTGTTATTATTGTTTCTTTTAATTTTAATATTGTGAAGCGGATGAATTTCATTATGCGATCAGGTGTGATCTGGAAGGGCGATAAACTCATTGACGGAGTCCGACAAACACTAGACGTGCTTCGATCCAAGGTTTCTCAAACTCCTTCATTTCATTTGCCTAATGTTTCTCTTATTTTTCTGTTTTTTATTATGTTTTAACATTATTACATTATTACATTATTCCAGGGAAAGAAGCTTATTTTTGTGACCAACAATTCTCGAAGATCAAGGAGACAATATGCTCATAAGTTCCATTCTCTTGGAGTTTCGGTCTCAGAGGTTTGCTTCTCTGTTCTTACACATTTAGTTAATGATTCGCGTATTTTTCAATCAGATGTCATTATTTCAGCTAACCGAATCTGTCCTTTGTTTTATGATATTGTTTTGTAGGATGAGATTTTTTCCTCATCTTTTGCAGCTGCCATGTACTTGAAAGTCAACAATTTTCCTCAAGAGAACAAGGTATGCTGCCTCAATCCTCATTATGGTTTACTAAATGGAATTCGTCCTACTATTGATTCTGTTTTACAAAAATTTTACTATTTTTTTCCTCCCAAAAAAAAAAAAGGTCTATCATATATTTTTTCTTGGTGCAAATTTGGATGAACCTCTCCCAATCAGACTGGTAGGGGACAACATATAGTGTAACAAGCTTTTAATGATTAAATTAATTTAACAGTTTTAATTTGCTTGATTGCATGTTGTAACATTCCTTGGAATTTTAATTACAAGTGATTCCAACTTCATAAATTGCTCATGACCAGCAACATTAACATTGTGGATTTATTTTTATGATATTCAGCTTAATTTTTAGTATCAAATTGTTCTAATTAATTCTGGTTGGATCAGTCTTGATTTGAGTTTAGCTCTGGTCACCAACGTTGAGAGCTTAATCAATTCAAAACATGTTAATAAAATCAATTTCGCAGCTGTTGGTTGAATTCAGTCTGGATTTGACTTTAGTTCACTGCCCAGGCTGGTCACCAAAGTTGAGAATCATGATGGCACTGGCTCACTGCTGCACCTCGGGGCACACCTTCCCCACCCCCAAAAAAAAAAAAAACTGTTCCATAAACTGAAAGTTACACTGCCATTATTATTTTATTTTTCTTTTTTATTTTTTTGAGTGTTGTTTCCAAATACATACATTTTTTTTTTTCCTTTTTAAGGTTTATGTTATTGGTGGTGAAGGCATATTAGAAGAGCTGCGGCAAGCTGGATATACAGGTCTTGGTGGCCCAGTGAGTTTTTCTAAAATCTGTAAATGATCTCGTTTCTTAGAGGAATAACTTCAACCTATATATTCTCACAGTATTTTTGGTCTCTTTCTCATTTAAGATATCGTTGGATAAAATGAATTTACGTTGCAATTTGCCATTCATTGCTCACTGCTGATTTTTTATTTATCATTGAATAAAGGTTTCTTTATTTGTATTTTGATTTTTATTTTTCTACCATTCTAGTTGCAGTGAAAAGTACTAGTGAATTATTTACGATTTCTTGTTAATTGTTATTCTCTCTCTTTTTGGATCGAGTTGCTGAAAACTTTTTGTATTTTCATCAGCAGGGGTCTTTACTTTGTGCAACTTGACAATGGCTATTAGTTTCCACTTGGCTTATTTTCGGAAACCCTTACGTCCAATTTCTAGGAGACTTAAGGTTTTGGAGTTGTTTTGTTTGATTGAATACATTTTCTTGAAATAAAGATGATTCTGAGGCCTGCTTTTGGTTACATGCATAATAATCCTCATAAGGTTACACCTTAATAGCTTCACAGCCTGGAGCTGTATGCATGATCTGATTGACACATTTTTTCACCTTCTGATTTCAGAATGTTTCATTCAAGAATTTTTAGTCCTCTTACTTAAAGGACGTCACAAAACAAAACTCTTGAGCAGCTATCCAAGTTTTAGAAATTCTCCTGCCAGCAGGAAGTGAACCATTAGTGTTGCAATTGTTGGTGAAGCTGAGCATCAAAAATGAAAAAAAATAAGTAAATAAATATCGGTGAAACTCGCATTGGCAGGATGGCAGCTCACTTTGCTTCAGTTTGTAACAAAATATTGTTTTCTTGTTGTGCCCTTTGTTTGACTCCAGTTTGAGTGCAGATATTCTCCTGCATTTTAGACGCATTAGCTGTAGAGTCCCTTACAAAATCTTATGCTTCTCTTTAGCTTGTATTGTGGGTGTAGGGTTTTTGTTTCACTCATGTCATTGATTTAGAAAGCCCTTTCCCTTATTGTTTACACTTTATTGCAGGAAGATGGGGAAAAGAGGGTACAACTGAAATCAAATTGCTTATTTGAACATGATAAGAATGTAATGTAACACCTAGCCTGCAATTTCTTGGAGCAATTTTCCTTTTCTTTCTCTGTGTTTTTTCCTCTTTCTTTACTTCACTCCTTGAAAACTATTTGTTGCACCTTCTTCCCAGGTTGGAGCAGTTGTGGTTGGATTAGATCCGCATATTAACTATTACAAGCTTCAGTAAGAATCTGTATGCCATGTTCTATTTTGTTTTAAATTAATATATTACCTATTTACTTTTATGTTATTAATCTTTTGCAACTTTTGAAGTCCTAATCACTTAACTTTTAAGTACTTGAGTATATACAATCTTTGACTTGATCTCTTGCACATGTGAACTAAATTTATTAGATATAGGCCTGAATTGATTCTGAATGGCTGGCCAGTATTAGACTTATGGATGAAGCTCAGGTCTATGGCCCCATTTCTTTTTTATTCAGTAAAGGGTAATCAAGAGAGAACTTTGAGATAATTCTGACTCTAGCTTCTTCTCTAATGGTCTCACTAATCGCCGTCTGAAATGATAATGCAAGCCAGTTGTCTGGCATATGTACTGAAATGTTACCTAGGTGCTCAGTTTCCCCCTTAGAATCTTCAAATTCCTCACAATTCATGAAGACATTTTGGATACATTGGTGAAGAGTTGATTGCTGCATATTTTTTTCCTATAACAAAGGTGACGATTAGGAAACATGCATATCCAAAATCTTAGATAATATTAGCCGTCAGGTACACAAGGATGGTTCATGGTTGAGCGTGTGAAAGATCCCTTCTTGATCAAGGCTTTGGCTCAGTGGAGAGATGGGTGTTGAGCCAGGTCATGGGTTTAGCATCTTGCTTAGCAATGAAAAGGACTTCCTTAAATCTGTCTGGACAAATTCTGACAAACGTTATAATAGGTTTAGCATGCATCATATATATAGATATTCTATTTGCTGCTTGTTGCTTGCTTGCTTTTTAGATGATCGTTATTTTAATTGCTAGGTATGGAACCCTTTGCATCCGTGAGAATCCTGGCTGCCTTTTTATTGCTACCAATCGTGATGCAGTGGGGCATTTGACTGATTTACAAGAGTGGCCTGGTAAGAAAGTTATCTCATATGTAAAATACAGACTGGACAAATTTGCGTCATTATAAGATTTACCCTGGATTATAGGTGCCGGGTGTATGGTTGCAGCCATGTGTGCATCAACTGAAAAAGAGCCTATTGTAGTTGGAAAGCCATCAACGTTCATGATGGAAATTTTGTCAAAGAAGTAAGTTAGATGAAAGATCGTTACATTGCATTCATACAGACTAAATTGTGGAGGGAGGAAATTCTTTACAAAAGTACGAAAGATGTCTGACTTCCATTTATCACATCATTATTCTAATATTATTGGTATGAGATTGTGTGAAAAGACAAGTTAAGACCTTTTCCAGTATAAGTTTTGTACTTTGTATTCTGATTTGCAGATTTCAGATTGCTTCCTCCAGAATGTGTATGGTGGGTGATAGATTAGATACTGATATTTTGTTTGGACAAAATGCTGGCTGCAAAACACTCCTTGTTCTTTCAGGTACTAGGATTTTTCTTGATTTTCTAACATGAAAATAAATCAGTTCTCTGTCATATCCTTAGCGTCTCCTGATGTTGGGAAACTTGTGAACGTAGGTGTGACAACTCAATCCACCCTCCAAGATCCCTCAAACAACATCCAACCAGATTATTACACAAATCAGGTGTCTGACATTCTTGAATTATTAGGACAGTAACCTTGCGATTACTGCTTCAATACTCACTTATTTGAGGCCTGTTTGCTGGTTGCCCCATGCAGATCTTATGTATGCCCATAGAATGCTGATTGTTTGTATTGAACTCGCTTATATTGAAACATCAAAAAGCAATTCGCGCTTAAAACTGCAACATTGCTTTTGCTTTTACGTTGATTCTGAGATGTTAATTAACGTGTGAACGAGAGCGTGCACATTTCCTGACCTCTCAGTCGATGAAACAGCGATGCGAAGTTGTAAGCTTATTTAATTGCTCTTTTAAGAGAACACGGTTACCTGGGCTGGCTAAAACCGTCAGCTACAAATGAAGGCCAATCCGACAAATCCATGACTTGCCTTTATTAGGAAATAAAACTAAAAGATAAAGAGTAAAAAAAGTATTTTTCGTTTTTTCCTCTCTCAAGACTTTCATCCGAAACTTTTGCAAGGAAAAAGGTTTTAATTTCTTACGTGTGCACTATAATATTAGAGGGAGCAAAAAGATAACAAAAGTGGAATTGGCGCATTTGTGTTGGGTTTTATTTAACCTAACGTGACAAAAATTCATAAATTAAAATTATTAATTATGAACATTTTAATTAATATCATGACAATTAAAAAGCAAAAAGGCCAAAAAAAGTCAATAAGTCAAACACGAAACGCGAAGTTGCAATTGAGAAAAGTCTTCTTGCTTTCCAGTTTCAACCTCCAATTGCATCGATCACCTGTCTCATTGATTTCGCATCATTCCATTTCTGGTTCATATTATTTCATTGCGTTCGGGAGGTAAATTAAAAAAAAAAAACCAATCGAATTTTCGTCTTTGATAATCTTTATGTTTCGAGTTTGCTGATCTTTGTCTGTCGTTTAGCTTTCTGGATCAGGGATATTTGAATGCTTACGAAATTGTCAGGCCTGTCGTATTACAATCAACCTGCTTTTCATTTCTGATCACTGTTCTTTGGTGGTGATTAGAATTGTTTATTGCTTCATCTAAGACATTCAATGAAGAATTGTTTTTGTTGGTAGTTCATTTTGTCATATACATATTTAGACATATACATGTTATTTAAATTGTTTTAACACAAGTGGGTCCAAAATGAAGCTTGTGGTGAGAGTTATAGAAGCAAGAAACATACCAGCGATGGATCAAAATGGGTATAGTGATCCGTATGTGAGATTACAATTGGGAAGGCAAAGGTTTAAGACAAAAGTGGTGAGGAAGAGCTTAAGCCCAAGTTGGGAGGAGGAGTTTAGTTTCAAAGTTGAAGATTTGAAAGACGAGCTTGTTATTTCTGTTTTGGATGAAGATAAGTACTTCAATGATGACTTTGTCGGGTTTCTTAAAATCCCTGTTTCACGAGTTTTTGATGCTGATAATAAGTCTCTTCCCACCGCTTGGCACTCTCTTCAACCGAAGAATAAGAAGTCCAAAAATAAGGACTGCGGTATGTTTGTTACGTTTTTCGTTTTTTCTTTTAATATTGTTTGCTGCTTCAATTTCTTGGCTTCAGCCTTTTGTTTGCTAATAATGTCTTACTACGGCTGGTAATTGTTGTGACCGAATTTTAAAATTTTCCAAGAATCCAATGTGCATCTCATAATGTAGTAACTTTTCTTTTAATGTATTCCATGGCAGGTGAAATTCTTTTGACTATAAGTTTTTCGCATAACACTTCATCTGCAGACTTTAATATTAATAGTGATCCCCTTGATCAATTGAAGACAACTGAATCTCCTAAGAGGTCTTTCAGTGGCCCTTCAAATGCACCCTCTCCTGTAAGAGTAGAGGATACCACATCTAGTAGGGAAGAGAAGTCTTGTGCACAAAAAACTTTAGCTGGTCGAATTGCTCAAATGTTTAATAAAAACTCAGATACAGCATCAGATAGAGGTGTTGACTTTTTGGAGTTACCTGAAACTACCAAATCTGAACTTTTTGATGACAAGTGTGTGGATCAGTCCTCTTCTGCTTCATTTGAAGAAGCAATGAAAACTATGGAGCCTAGAGATCTAGGGTCTGAAGTCCCAAGCAATTTACCTGGGGGAGTCCTTGTAGACCAAATGTATGTGATTGCACCTCAAGACCTAAACACTCTACTTTTTTCACCTGATTCGAATTTCCCTAGAACATGGGCTGAAGAACAGGGAAATACAGAACTGCAAATTGGGCCGTGGAGGTTTGAGAATGGCTGCGAGAGCTTGAAAAGAGATGTAACTTACATTAAGGCAGCAAATAAATTAATTAAGGCGACGAAAGGCTTTGAGGAGCAAACATACCTGAAAGCTGATGGGAAGGTATTTGCTATTTTAGCAAGTGTGAGCACTCCAGAAGTTATGTACGGGGGCAGTTTTAAGACTGAATTGCTCTTCTGCATTACTCCTGGGCCTGAGTTGTCATCAGGAGAACAGTCTTCACATTTGGTGATATCTTGGCGCATGAATTTTCTGCAAAGTACCATGATGAAAGGTATGATAGAAAATGGAGCTCGATCAGCTTTAAGGGAAACGTATGAGCAATTTGCAACCTTTTTGTCTCAGACAATTACACCTGTTGATTCAAATGATATGGGGTTAAATAAGGAACAGATTTTGGCTTCATTGCAGCCAGAGCCCCAGTCTGACTGGAAGCTGGCAGTGCACTATTTTGCTAACTTCACTGTAGTCTCTTCTTTTTTTATGGGAATTTATGTGCTCGTCCACATCTGGCTTGCCACATCCACCACAATTCAGGGGCTTGAATTTGTTGGGCTTGACTTGCCAGATTCTATTGGTGAATTTATCGTGTGTGGTGTCCTGGTCCTTCAGGGTGAAAGGTTCCTACAGTTAATTTCGCGCTTCATGCAAGCCAGAAAACAAAAGGGTAATGTTTGCAACTGTTAATTTCTCTTTCTGTTAGTAACAACTCTAAACTGCTTCGTTTAAATATACCACTAAACTCTCTGCCTGATGAGAAATTGATTGATGACCCAGAAAAGATTATTAGCATGCTTTCTCTGATGTGTGACTGATCAACTTGAAGCCATGATAAATATTTTTAATAATCCCAATTTTTAACAAATTGCTGTGTTGTCCTATAAACCTCAGAGTCATGCATATAATAGCAAATTGTTAACCTCAGAGTTTTTGGGGGACAACATTATTTCCTTTCTCTAATGCTCTTTGCTTCCAGTTCTTCCTGCCCGAGCCTGCATTTGTCTATGTCATTCTTTTGTTTAGCTTTCTATTTATTTTCATTTTCTATTAAACTATAGGCAGTGATCATGGAGTTAAAGCACAAGGTGACGGGTGGTTGCTAACTGTTGCTTTGATTAAGGGAGATAACTTAGCAGCTGTTGATTCAAGTGGGTTCTGTGATCCATATGTGGTGTTCACTTGTAATGGGAAAAGTAGAACCAGCTCAATAAAGTTTCAGCAATGCGATCCAATGTGGAATGGTGATCCTTCTACAATTATATATGAATGTTTTCGGATATCTACATCGTTATTTTTTCTTTTGGATCAAGTTTTAATAGACTGTGTCCTATTTAAGATCTCAATTTCCTTTGATCTATTGTCATGAAACTTCATTCACCCTCACAGAAATATTTGAGTATGATGCAATGGACGAGCCTCCTTCGATGCTGGATGTAGAAGTTTATGATTTTGATGGACCTTTTAATGAAGCTACATCTTTGGGACATGCTGAGATAAACTTTGTAAAATCTGATATCTCAGATCTAGCTGATGTGTGGATTCCTCTTCAAGGAAAGCTAGCACAGGCATGTCAATCTAAGCTTCACTTAAGAATTTTCCTCAATAATACAAAGGGTAGCAATGTTGTCAAAGAGTATTTGACTAAGATGGAGAAAGAGGTGGGAAAGAAGGTAATGCAAGTTATTCTGTTCTGGGTTTTTATTTATCAATCTGCTATATATGTTATGGTTTTCATAGCTCACAGCATTTTTGTTTAATATTTCTGTTTGACGGAAACATTTGTAGATAAATCTTCGATCTCCTCAAACAAATTCAGCCTTTCAGAAACTCTTTGGGCTGCCACCAGAGGAATTTCTTATAAACGATTTCACATGTCACTTAAAGCGAAAAATGCTCCTACAGGTGCTTTTGGCATGGTCATAATACAAATCAATTATTTTATATTAGATCCATCTATATGAGTTTAAATGCTGTGCTTTAGCAGTCTGATCATATTACTTGTCATTGTCAATGTGCAGGGTCGCCTATTTCTGTCTGCAAGAATAATTGGGTTCCATGCAAATTTATTTGGGCACAAGACAAATTTTTTCTTTCTCTGGGAGGACATAGAAGACATTCAAGTGTTACCTCCTTCTTTGTCATCAATGGGCAGCCCAGTTATCGTTATGACTCTCCGGCAGGGTCGAGGCATGGATGCAAGGCATGGTGCAAAGACCCAAGATGAGGAAGGCAGGCTAAAGTTCCATTTTCATTCTTTTGTATCTTACAATGTAGCTCATCGGTAAATGAAAACAGTGCCCTGTTCGTTTTACATTATTGTTACAATTGTAACATGATTTCCTTTTTGGTTTTTTTTTTTTAATTGTGCTCATCGCGCAATTCTGTTTTCTGAATAAACCTTTTTGGCCTTCTCCAATCTCTCTTTCTTTAGTTTTTGTGCTTGTACCAACTTGAGAAGCATATTGAACTCTGCTGCAAAGCAATTAGGGTATTTGTTATACAGTGTCCAAAACATGATGTGCCTCTTTAATCTTGGATAGGAAAAATGAAAAATGATAGTAGATAAAACTACCCTATGTGACTTACCATTTTATGTATGTTGAATAGGACAATCATGGCACTGTGGAAGGCAAGATCCTTGAGTCCAGAGCAGAAAGTGCAAATAGTTGAAGAATCAGAAGCCAAAAGCCTACAATCTGAGGAGGGTGGAACCTTCTTGGGTCTTGAGGATGTCACCATGTCTGAGGTCTATTCTTCTGTTCTTCCAGTTCCTGTAAGTTCTCCTCTCTCTGTCTCCCCTTGTCTATGTTTATGCTTGTGGGAAACATCTATAAGCATGTGTATCCATGTTAGGTTGGTAACCGTTGTGCATGTTTACATTTTCTCATGATTGTCTTATAATACATAGTGTAAGGTATCTCCTTGTATGTGACAATTACTACTGTCTTGTTGATAATCTTAGATGAGTTTCTTTATGGAGCTATTTGGTGGGGGTGAGTTGGAGCGTGCTGTTATGGAGAAAGCTGGTTGTGTTAGCTATTCTTGCAGTTCATGGGAATCAGAGAAGCTCGATGTTTATGAGAGGCAGATATATTATAGATTTGATAAGTGTATATCCCGCTATAGAGGAGAGGTGACAAGCACTCAGCAAAAATCTCCCTTGCCCAATGGGAATGGTTGGCTTGTTGAAGAGGTTATGACTCTTCATGGAGTTCCACTTGGTGACTATTTTAATGTACGAATGCCAGTTTGAATTGTTTTTATGTGCAAATTCAATTTTCTTTTCCATCAGATTGCATTAATTCTTTGTTCTCTACATTCATCACAATTGACAATTGTCCTTTGAAATGTACAGCTTCACCTAAGATACCAAGTTGAGGATTCACCCTCAAGACCAAAAGGTTGTCTAGCACAGGTGTACCTAGGAGTTGCATGGCTGAAAAGCACCAGGCATCAGAAAAGAATTACAAAGAACATTGTCTCAAATCTGGAAGACCGCCTAAGGGTGAAGTTAAGTGTAATTGAGAAGGAATTTGCAGCGAGATAGTGGATGGTTTGGGCATTGCTATGGCATTCTTAATGCGGTGGACTTGATTTGAGTCTGAAAAGAGCTGATATGTTTTTGCCATTCCCTTTTAGTATCTCCGCATTCTTAATGTCCACTTTTATGAGCGGTATTGGTGTCAGACATAGATTGCAGATGTCATCACTGGCAATCATCCAGATATGTAGTCTAGCTATTGGCATCTATCACAGGTGGGACGGAATTGCTGCTGAAACTTCAATTTTGGATATAGCAGGGCTTTGTAGTGTACGAACATGGTTTGAAGATAATATCAAGAGCTTTAACTTTTTCAGTAGTCTGAAACTTGTGTCTATGTGTATTCGGTGTGCGGCTGCCGTAATTCCAAAATTTTGATTGCCATTACTCAGAGCATTAAACTATTTCTTGACAATGGTTTTTAAACCTTTTGTTTAAGTTTAATGTATAAATGTGCAACTTGTGTGTTAGTCTCATATAAATTAATTTTAGTCTTTATTTTTTATATTGGTAGGTTCTGGAGCGTAGATTTTTTATAATCTCTCAATTAGTAAAGAAAAATATGAAATCAGAAAAAAAATATATATATAATATATATATATATATAGATCAAATGAAAAGATCCATGCTACCAGTTGATAAAGACAAAAAAGATATTCAAGATAATGAAAGTAAAAATAAGACAATATGATTGGCAAGCCTGGTAAAAATAGATTACACAAGACAAGTGAGTATGTATATTGCGTATTATTATTATTATTATTATTATTTTCGTCATCATTTAAATGCGTGATATATTATTTATATCATTATTATTATTATTAAAACAAAAGCAAGTGGCTGATTTGTGAAATATATTTGGATGGTTACTAGCACTTTTATGAGGGAAGGGGGGGAACCGGTTCAGAAAATAAACCCAGCATAAGGTTACGGTAAGGGTGGCTTTATCCATTACCAAACGGACCGTTTGAATTTTTTTTTTTTTTAAATTCAGCTACTTGATTTGTTGAATTGCTGTATTGTTACTTTTCTTACACTGGTCGATCAATCGGTTAATCAATCAATCAGATCGTTAGAACCCTTACGTAATTTTTTTTTTTTTCCTTGGCTTCATCATTCTACTTCGATATTGGTTATGATATGATTGTAGTTTGATATATCTAAACATCAGATTTGGGTCTTTTGATTGATATTAGCTGTTTCTTTTAGCAGTTTAATGATATTGATTCCTTCGGTTGATAAACTTTAAGTCTTTTTGGTGCAAATTAAGTGTAACAGTATTTCTATTTTTGAAATTAGGGTTTTTGTAGAAACAGATGACGAATCGCATTATCATGTTAACATCATGTTTATCACTGTTTCTAAAGTAAATATTGAGAGTTTTATTTTAATGATTAAAGTGTAGAGAATGTTCGGAAGAGCCGGTCTTGATCGATTCAAGAAAGCTCAATCCTTGGAACCATTTTCAGTTGCTGTTAATTCTGCTGCCAAAACTGCTTCAGAAGCTGTTACTAATCCTTCAACTCAGTGTTTACATTCACAAAGTTACCAACAACAACCTCAGTATCAGAATCAACACCAGATTTCTCAAAACTCCATCAAACAGGAGGCTTCGCTGTCTGTTGGGAAAGCACAGCAGGTGACCCAGATTGGAGGCGGGCAATCCACTTGGCAACCACCAGACTGGGCAATTGAGCCTCGCTCCAGTGTCTACTATCTTGATGTTTTGAAGGATGGTGAGATTCTTGACCGGATTAATTTGGATAGACGGAGGCATATTTTTGGGAGGCAGTTTCAAACGTGTGATTTTGTTCTTGATCATCAGTCCATTTCACGCCAGCATGCCGCCGTCATTCCTCACAAGAATGGAAGGTTAGTTTTTTTCTCAATGTCCTTGACACTATTTTTTGCAGCTCTTTTATAGTTCTTGACATGTTATTTGTTTTGGAATGGCATTAAAGTTTCCCTTGAACCGTTTTCTTTCCTCCCCCCCCCCCCCCCTTACTTGTCACAATGCTTGAGATGGGGTACGCTATATTATACTTCATTTACAACTAAGTTCACAATGATGAGAAGAAGATTGGAAATTAAATATGCATTTGCAGGATAACAAGTTTTACCATTCATCTCTAGTCTTTTTGTTTGATGTTGGTCGATCACAAAATCTGGTAGTTTGTTTTATCGCAAGTGTATGTTATTGAATTTGTTTCTGAGCTGTTGGTAAGATTTTTATGCTCAAGTGTGCTTTGCTATTAGCTATAGGAGGATTACTACTGGAAGCTCAGGTTTGATGACCTTGTTGGTCATTCGACTCATTCCAGATCTCTGTGTTGTCTTAATCCTCCACTTTGTAATGTGTTGCCAAATGAGAATCTTCTTCAACAGATGTTGAAAATATTTAATGTTCTTGTGGGAATATCTGCTTTCTGAATAAAAATAAAATAAAAAACCTCTGTCAACAATGTGTCATACAAGTTTTTGTAATCTGTACAGCATATACGTAATTGATCTGGGATCAGCTCATGGTACCTTTGTTGCCAATGAGCGTTTGACCAAAGAGACTCCAGTTGAGCTTGAAGTTGGGCAGTCTTTGAGATTCGCTGCGTCAACAAGAACATATATTTTGAGAAAGAATACTGATGCTCTTTTTGCTCGTCCTCCACCAGCTATAGAGATCAATTTACCACCGCCTCCTGATCCATCCGATGAGGAAGCTGTTGTGGTTTATAATACACTTATAAATCGTTATGGTTTAAGTAAGTCTGACCTAATATGTCGATCTGGTGAGCCTAGTAGGTCATCGATTGGAAGAGATGACGGCCAGCAACCAGAGAGGGCTGCAAAAAGAATTAAAAAATTAAGAGTGTCCTTCAGGGATCAAGCTGGAGGAGAGTTGGTTGAAGTCGTTGGCATTTCAGATGGTGCTGATGTAGGAACAGAACCAGGTCCAATAGGCATGAAAGAAGGAAGTCTAGTTGGAAAATATGAATCCCTCGTGCAAACTACTGTGATACCCAAATGTAAGGAAAAACCCTCTCAAAAGGAAGAAAATTTTTTGCCCAAAGGTGTGACTGATAAGCTACAAGAAGTATTGAATAAGGTCAAAAGTGGTCCAAAAAGCGGGATCTATGATGACCTTTACGGCGATTCATTTTCTGGAAAAGTGGGGTCTTCTTGGGCTTATTCATCTGTTAGCTCTACTAGACCAGCTTCCCCGCCTGAAGATGCTGAAGGAAAGGCTATTAGTATGTCAAGGGAAAAACCTGGAAATAACTCCCTCACTTATGACAATGACAATGATGATTTATTTGGTGCCTAACTGAACGTGTGTTGGTTAAGCCTGTGCTTGTGTAACTCTTCTTCTTGTGGAATAGACAGATGATGGAAACTATAAAAGCAGCTTTGAATAGGAATAAGAAGTGACTGGCTCCATTGTAAATGGGAAATTTTGTTGTATTCTATTAGCAATTTTTTTTGTGATGGCATGCTCCAGTGAGGTATTTTAAGTTAAATTAGCTGAAATCCAATATTTTGAATTGAGACTTCTTTCACATTGGAATTGAAAAGGAAATTGGTCATCCAATTTTTCGGCCGGTGAAGTGATTCCTTTCTGTTACTGCATTGAGGTGTACTCTTAATAGATAATTGGATCTGGTTTAAGTTTGTATAACCCATAGAGTAGCCAGGACCCTATTGAATTTGTGTCCTGTCAAATATATTCCTAACTAATCAGTAATCACAACCGTTAAAAAGATTAACACAGAGATTGGTGGCAACACTAAGTCTATTTGCTGCTGCAAGTTCGAATTGATGCCATTGCGAAACCCATATCCACATAAAATTTACTAAATCCACAATAGTATCCAGCGGATTTTTTACGGTTTCGATATTTAAAATCACAAATGTTTAATATGTAAATTTATAATAATAACTTAAAATTCTACATAACATGCTCAATTCTATATTTAATCAATGTAAATGGAAAATTAAAATTACAACATCAATCCAACACAAATTCTCAAATTTAAGTATAAAATACATAGATTCATTAAAAAAAGTCACGAACTGGTATCTAAACATAACAATTATCATTCAACACAAGTTCCAAGAGAAGATATTCATTTCATTTACCACCATTAGCACTCATCCAACACGATTCCTACAATAATGATTAAAATTAATATTTTCTAAAGAATAATACATATACTAATCTAAAAAACAAAATTATAATAATGAATAATCCATGCATTAAGTTAAAGAATAAAAGTCCATACAAAATTATAATAAGTAAAATTACAATATATATATATTCATGTTTTAAGTTAAAGAAAATTCAATCAAAATTACAATAAGTATATTTTTAAATTTAAATATTTTTTATTTAAATTAAATTAAAAAATAATTACAAAAAAATTGTCGGTTGGTGAATATCCATGCAAGTATCCGTCGGATATTTACCTAATACCAAACTCACCCGTAACTTAGTGCGAGTTTCAATTTATAATAACAAATCCGCCCACAACCCATAAAATTACCCACAGCAAGCGGATTTAGATGAATTTATGAGTTTGCGGGTACCATTGTCATCCCTACCAATGTCTGTCACCGACTTAACTTCGCCAAACTCCTGTTTTCTATATTCCGGCTTTATCAGGATCACTTAACACAAGTGCACCAATGGTAAAGTTTGTACAAGTTCTGCCTTGATGGCTTGGGTTTTCATACGAAGTAAATTGAGGAAAAGGCGAGGCCGAGGCATACATAGTTTATTGAGTAATAATTCTTAAATCAGCAGCAGCATGTTATTCATTTTAACTCCCAGTTCCCATACCCACATGAGGCGTCATGTTGACACATGAATTGATGCCATCTGTGGACTATTTCTATTTACCGAAGGCAAAACAATTTAACGAAAGAAACTAAGAAAGACACGAAGAAAGTGCTTTAATTGAACGCATTATTTCTTGTGCCATTAATCATGTGGGTCTAGCCTTTGTTAACAGGCAAGAGCCAGACACAGCCCAACTGTTGGTGGGTCCAGTGCACTTTTTTTCCCGAATGGTATATTGGAGTGCGCGGATTGATCACGCCAGCTTTTAGACTAATGGTTTGTTTACCAATCAGGTTTGAATTGTAATTGAAATAGATTATAATAGAAATAGGAAATAAGAATTAAAATAAATAATTTATTGTAGCAATAAAAATTAGAATCAAAATGAATTATTTTGCCATTGATATTTTTATTTTGTCTTAAAATCATAATAGATTATTACAAGTTAGTAAAATAACCATAATTAATTGTTGTCATTATTTAGTATAATAATTGTGATTACTATTATTATTCAAAATAACAACTGTAGCAGTAACCACAATAACAACAATAATGATTTTGGTTAGATTTTGGTTTAACCAACTAAAACAAATAAATTGATTTGAGGTGAATGGCTGCCTTAATGTTGGAGGTGTTTTGTATCAAGATGGAGGAGGTTAGCTCGGCAAGGTGAGTGTTTAATGATAAGGGGAAGAAGATAGGATGAAAATGAAGATGAAAGCCACCAAACTTGAGTTGAATGAGTCCTGCAAATCAAAGCCAAAGCTAACATTAGAGGCCAAGCCAGCGGTGGCTGGCAACCACATTTCGACACTCAAGTTAGATTTTGAGTGATAGGTAGCGGATTTAAAGTCAAATGGACCTTAAAAGTAGGGATGGCAAAATTCGGGTCTGGGTCCGAGTTTAGTCTTTTCGGTTCCGGACCCGGATGATCAATTTTAATTACCGGACCCGCATATAACTCGGATTTTTTAGCTCCGGGTCCGGTCCGGGTTTCCAGAATGTGGGTTTTAAACCCGGATATATGCCTAAAATTAAAAAAAAATTCAAGCATGCCAATTTCGACTCTTTGGTAGTTGCAGAAACAAATAGAACTCATGGGATCTTGCGAAGATAGTGGAGGATGAGGAAGATGGGAAAATTAAAGAAACAAAGAAAGCCACATGATTCCATAGAAAGCACATGATTCCACAGAAAGCCACATGATTCCTTGAGCCCAAATCTCAGAATAAATCTAATTTTAACACATAAGGTAGAAATTGAAACTTGCAGAGAAGTGCGGCCACCGTCGTGATGTTGTGATGCTGATGATTGATGGATGATGATGAACCGACTACTAAGAGAGAGAAATCTCCGAACCAGACCCAAGACCTCTTCTTCACCGGGATATGAGCTAAACTTCAACGACAGGACTTGGGCTAATAAAAAAACTCATTTGATTTCGAGAAGGTCAAAGACATGAAAAGAATAAGCAATCAAAGAGGTACGGTCAAATCAATGCTTTCAATCAGCTTTAACCAATTCTTTGATTGCTCAGTCGAAAGAATCGGGGCCACGTTGATTTTGAATTTATTTGCTGAATTCTGGTGAATGAACATGAGGAAGCGGCGGCCGTAGGAAATGTAGGGTTTGTTTTGTTTCTCATTTTTTTTTTGCTTTTATACTTATAAATAATAATTTAAATAATTAATTAAATAATATTTAAAACAAAAAATCCGGGTCCGGGTTTCGGAAATCCGAGTTCAGGTGAACCCGGAACCGGACCGGGATAAGTCCGGGTTTAAGAAAATTAAAACCGGATCCGGATAAAATATACATCCGGTGCGGGTTCAACCCGGTCCGGATCATCCGGGTTCGTGCGGGTCCGGTCCGGGTCCGGATTATCTTGCTATCCCTACTTAAAACTATTAAAAATAATGAACATGCTATGAGGAAGAAGATGAGAGAGTAATTTTTGAGTGATGAAAATTAGTTACCGTTTGAGGATGTCCTTAAGCTTTTATGGAGTGTGCCTGAGGGTCGTTTTGATAGTTTCGAACACAAAGCGCTCAATCAATGGATGTCCTTACTCAGGCGAGGACATTTATGTAATCTGCATGGTGGTCCCGAGATGGTGATGTTTATAGGTTTGGGAGGCAAAGAAACTCCAACCCCCATTTTGCCTTCTATGTTGGATATGTAGCAATCCCTCAAGCTTGTGATCCTGTTGCTTTTTAAGGTGCTACAGAGGACAGCTGACGTGGCGTCCTCTCATTACTCAACCAAAGAATCTTTCTTTTCATTGTTTCCTTATTCCTCACCTAAAAAGTGGATAAATCTTTTATTTTAAGAAAATTATCATTTATCTTATAGATCTTATATAAAAATCTACAACACTTTAAGGTGTCGATCGTTCACTAAGTTGACAAATGTATATGTCATTCTTCTTGCTTTAAATGGATAAAAAAGGGTAATTTGATCTTTTCATACGATCTGATGATAATTTAAGATATCTGATAATAAAAGAATTTAAGATATCTGATACTTTTTAAGGGTAAATTTGTCGATTATTTATAATTAGTTAACTTTCAAACGGTAGTAATTTAGATCTTTTAATTTAGGATGACGATCGATTAATCTGTGTTGTAGTATTTTTGATAACAGAGCATCTATAGGATATACGAATGATAATATCCCTTTATTTTATTAATGCCCACAAAGGCTCCTTCCACCAAATTAGTTTTCAATAACACCCTTTAGTAGTGCATATTTTATCGACATTGCCCTCCCTTTTAAGGAGCTCAACTCCCAGTTTTTTTGCGAGCTATCCTCTCGTTTTGGTCAAACTAGATAACTCCATTTGGTTGACTCCTCCTGCAACGTGTCACCAGGCTACTGGTCTATGCTTGCATCCATTTTTTCCTCCAAACAAATAATAAGAATAATGAAAATAATAATAATAATAATAATTTTAACAATAATAATAATAATCTGCTTGATTTAGATCAGGAGAATCATACAGTTTCATAGAAGAATTTACTATGGTTCGAACTCGTAGATTGAATGGATGAGAATATCACCATTTCGTTCAATAAGATACTAAAATGGATTATTGGCTTGTCTCATATTGAAAATAATCAGTGGAAATCTTTTGTTAACACAGATTCCTATCATCATCATCATCATTATTATTATTACTATGAACAATCACAAGAATAATAACAACAATAACAATATTTTAATTGAAGACAAAAATAAAATTATGAAATTTGGGTAAGATACTTCTATTTTAATAAGTAAACCCCGTGAATTATTCTGATTTTAAATGTTAATTTATCAATCTCACGAGTAAACATAGGATAAGAAGAATCCTCACAATGTCTCTTTTTATTTTGTCAAGGATTCTTGAACCAAAAGTTGGGCCTTGTGAGGGGTAATTACGTATGTACAAGCAAAAATACAATACAAGAACATGGTGGAAATAAGAATGGGATATGGAAGTGGGATCCATCCAAATTGCACGCAAAAGCAAATTGTGACATTGACTCATTCAGAGTGAGAGATGATAGGCAAATGAGATGGCACCAACTAAAAAAGACTGCCCAAACAGAGAAAATATCAAAGACTCTTAGGCTTCCTAGTAGGCCCCTCGTGCTTCCCATTGCAGCATATTTGGAGAGTGGGGATTGACTATTCCCAATTTGGAGATACGCCTTGTTGCCTATGTCTAACCTAGGTTGACATAACTTGCGCATATAATGCCATGCTTTGCCATTATTAATTATGGCCTCTATGACATTAATGTTAGCTTTTTGACCCATACACAACTTGCCTCATTTTCATCAAATTAATCGAGTTTTCAGGACTTTTCTTGCAACTGCTTTAGTTGATGATGAAGAGGACGAGTGGGGTCGCCATATAAAATAAATATAATGCATGAGTTACAGCATACAAGCGACATAGCCAGCGCTTGTATTATTAATACACAATTCTTAGTCAGTTAGGCCTTGTTTGGCCTTAAATGTTTGGTAAATAATGGTTCGGCAGTTAATCGATTTTATCACATATTTATATAAAAAAAAAAATTAATATTATTTAATTTTTCCGACAACAACAGCTATAATTTTTAAACTATGTCACATTTATATTAAGTACGTCTTTGATTACACATATGCTATTTTTTTTTATAAAAAAAAAAGAAATAATTTATATGTATAAAAAGCATACAGATGCCTTTGTCAAAGTATAACAAAAAAACACTACATATGATGTTTATATAAAATGCTATTCTTTTATTTGAAACATCGGCGAAGTAAGGAAACTTTATTTAAATAAAAAGAACGAAATCTATGTAAAACAAGGACATATAAGCCTTATTCCTAAAAAAAAAAAAAAAAAAAAGAGCCATAAAAAAATCAGAAAAGATAAATGAAAGTCAAAAGGTCAAAACAAATTCAATGAAATCTATAATCAGGAAAACCATTAGCATATTGAGAAATAAAACACCGAATCTGCAGCCAATTCCATAAGATAAAATCATGACAACTAACAGCAAATTAATCAAAGTGTCTCTACACTGTAGGTGTTTAACGACGCTCCTTTTAAGTACGGATGAGGTGGGGGTGGGGCGGACTGACTGGGAATAATATTATACATATGCAGCCATGCAGGTTGGTAATTTGGACATTATATTATTAGTGTTATACTTCGACTCTTGAGTGAATTAACGATCAACGACTAATATAGTCAACGAGCTGGTAAATGAAGACCGGGCAACGGGCACATGGTTAGCCAGCCTTTCTCAAAGATCCGTTAGCTACAACATATGAACATAATGATAACAAAATCTAATTAGAAACTAAAAAGTTATTAACAATAATTATAACTATGATGATGATCATGACCGTCATCATAGCCATCGACACCGACTTCTCACTCACGGTAGAATTGGGAGATATATGCGTTAGCTAGGTCGGCTGCACCAATTGTAAAGTTAAATATGCTGAGTGTCAGTTTAGGAATGCAGTCATTTTTAAAATAATTGTTATTAAATGTGCTGTAAAATTAATCAGTTATGAAGAGAATCAGTTAAGTGTTTGATAAATTTTATTTTTAGAAATACTGTGAGTTTTGAAAGCAATTATGGACATTTGGTAAATTTTACTGTTAAACTGCTGAGAGAAAATAAATGACTAAAATGTACATAATGTAGGATAAAATTTACTTATACATATAAAAATATATACTTATAATATTTTTGATTGTGTATTATAATAATTTTGACTAAAAAGAAAATTTATAGTATATTGATTTTATTTTTTTATTTTTATCCTAAAACAATTGATAATTAAATTTATAATTTTTTGAAACAAATGTAATAATAATTCGACCAATAAATTGATATTAATAAATTTATATTGATGAATTATAATAAAAATTTATTAAACTATCGATTTTGTTTCCAATTTGAATAATGATAATTTTGGGTTTAGGTAATAATTTTAAGGATATTTATGGAATTGTATTAAAAGATAAAATTGATCCTCAAATTCAGAATCTAAAAACTACTCATTCCCTATTTTTCAAATTCAGCTGTAGGAGAGGCTAATTTTGACAAAAGTAATTTTGATTTTTTTTTTTACCAAACACTAAAATTAACTTTTAAATTTTCAAAATCACTTTTAAACCTCCTAAAAACAATCCAAAACGGGCCCTAACTGGCATAGATTATTTAACATCAATTAACAAACGAACAAATAATATTAAATGGCTTGCTGATGATGCATCATATATATATATATATATATATATAATTGGTATATATTAAATTTTACAACAAGTGAATTTTTAAACATTATCTAAAAATAAATAAATAAATAAACATTCTAATATAATTTATTTTGCCGTATCATATATTAAATCTGATGTTATTAACACATCAATTTCAAATTCACGAAAGGATTAAAGTGATGGGAGGGGGACCTCATGAAATAATATCATATAGAAAATAAGAATGCATGCAAATGGGGACCCAAATCAAAAGGGTGCCGTGGATGGATGGTTATGGTGATGGTATCAAATTATCAGGCACGCACCACACGTGGAAATGCACAAAGAGAGCTACACTCCTAATGCACGCATGAATTTTTTTTTTTTTTTTTTGAATTACATTAAATTCTATCACTCGGTCAATCGCCGAACACTGTGCACGCATGAAATTTTACAATCGAATTGACCAGGACAGTGTGGGGTTTGTCTATGTTTGGCCACCAAAACAACCAACAATTTAAATTTGATTGATAAATATGCCATCAGATGAAGCAACGGTACAGGACAAGACACGTGGCCGACATAAAATCAGAGGAAAGCCAATGAAGAAGAGTATACCTGGATAGTGGGGGTAAAAATGATGAAAAGAAATTGCACCGGGGATCTTTTCATCTTTCTAAGATGGACCTACTTATCAAGCTTCTTTCAGAAATTAGGAGCAGTGTAGCTAGAAACTAACATATATACTTTCAATTGCATTTGCATTTGCTGCATTGCATGCTTTTAATGAAATTAAGTCAATCATAGAGCACCAATGTCAAGTTGTGGGGTGGGGGGCATACCGATTTCATTAATAATAATAATGCGCCAGCTTTGCTTTTTCTATAGTCAGTCTCTATTACTATTAATCAAAGCAGTTTATCATGATATGCTATAATTTTGATACATTAGCAAGTTGCCAATTTGACTAATCCCAACCAAGTGACCAACCACCACTTTATTCTCTCCTCATCAAATCCTCTCTCTTCTCTTCTCTTTCCTTCTCTCTGCACTTTCTTTCCAAACGTCCTGGTGGTGAGCAGTTCTTGTGTTTAGCGGCAGACAAATACTCATATAAGTCATATCATCATAAGCTCTTCTCTCTCTAGGATTACATGCATGAAACAATCAAGATATCCTTTTTGTCCAGCAGGTTGCATATTTTCGTCTCATAAATGTTCAGCTATACGTTGATGCCTATATCAATGCTAGCTTGTTTCTGAGCAGTCACTGCTCTGTACTCACTAGAGAGTTGCAGAGGCTATATATAATACTTTGTGGCTTCATAGACATATATATTTGGTGCTGTAGCTTGCTTGGAAGCAAACAACATCTCAAGTGCTGAATGGAGTAGGGCATGAGGTAATAAAGGTCAATTTCCATTAATTAATTAATTCTTTTTTATGACATTAATTAATTTGTTTCAAGCTACTTGGAATATTGTTATATATTATTAGCGGATGATCATGATGCCGATTGTGGTAATTCTATTAGTTTGTGGGAAGGAAGGGATAGGTGGTTGATTTGATTGAAAGAAATATCCTTGACTACTAGTTTTTGTTTTCAGCTCAAAAATAAATTAAAAAAAAACGAAAAGCTATTTGCTTTATATATATACATATATAGAGGTCTATTGCGCTGACTGCGGCAGATATATAGATTCTGTCTAGAGCATTAAAAGAGAATCTTCACTATAAAATTCCAGGAGGATATATAATTATATATGGATGAGGATGACATCAAATTAATTAAGGGTTATTTTATTTGTGGTGCTGTACTTACTATTAAAAAAAATTATAATTATAATTATAAAAATAAAAATTAATGTATAATAAGTATGATTTTTAAATAATAATTTTGATAGAAATAATAAGAAATTTTATAGATTTTTCATTATATAAATATAAAAATTAAATTAATTTAATTGCTAGGATATAACAATTAATGTTTACGAAATAAATCGAATTAGCTTAATTTTTAAGATATAACAATTAATGATTCCTCAACTTAAAGGCTTAGTATTAATAAAACATTTCTACTTCTACTTGTGGGAAAGGCTTGTTTACTTTATCAATCTCAACAAAGAATGCTTGCTAACATAAGTAACTCAATACATGCCTCCATACATCCTTCCTTCCTATGGTTAAAGTTTGAAGGCTATATATAAATTGCAAATTAATCTAGAGCATTAAAGCTGACATAATTCAGCATCACGCATTTTCTCATTGATTATCTTATCATATTCATGGTGTCGACATATTTTAAAGCAAAGTGTCGGGATAGAGTAAAGCGAACTGTTATTTTAAGTTGGTCTGTTTCACTTTTTCGGTTTGGAAGAAAAAACTCCAAGGAGCCGACTTGAGAGCTTCTCTTCGTGGTTATTGTTCTCCATCAATTGAAAGCACAGTCCAATTAACTTGGTAAGTTTTCAATCAATTAATCCGGTGTTGATCTCTGCACATACTTGTTCGTATACTCCTTTTCTTCAAATTATGTTGCCATGAAAGACAAATTAAAGGTGGGAAATACATGTTATTGGTTTTGCACCCACCTGATGAGAAGTGATAGTGAAATAAGTTAATTGTTTTTTTTCCAGGCGTACGTGCTTCGATATTTGATAGCTTGATGGAATTGTGAACCAGCATATCCAATTTGGCTTTAATGTTGCCAACTTTCTAAGATGACTACCATTGGCATTTGGGAAGGCAAAATATTGCCATTTAATTCTGAAGAAATTATTGAGCCAGGTAATCCCTTTCACCCACATAAAGATTTACGTACAAAAACTTTAAATCATTCAAGACAGCACATGGTCTTCAGGTTGTTTCAGTCAGTTAATTACATTTTCTTCTACTAACATGTGTCAAAATTTTGGCTCAACTTGTTTGCACATTCAATTAATGACCTTCAACTACTTAATTAACTAATTTAATGGAGCTGCCAAAGATACTTCAGGAAAATTTGAATGGCTTATAGCAAAGCGCAGGAAAACGGCTGCCTACTTCTTTTAATTTGAAAGACTTCCAGCAATCCCTCTGTTCTTTTGCAGGTTACAGGAGGAATAGGAATAATGAAGATGACGAGGCCCTTTGTTAGATAAACGGTAAGTTAGCACCTTCCCAATTTTATCTAACCATTGGAAACTTGAGCTAGAGCCCTGGATCTTTCTTCCCTAGTTGCTTCCTCTTCTCCTTGTAGATCAAATTTAGCATGCGGGCAGCATGGCTACCGTGCTGTTGCAGAATTTTTAGTTTATGATTACCTCCGTTTCTCCATTCTTATTGATTTTCTTCAAAGTGTGTTTCTTCTCTCAGATAAAATCTTGTGCCGGTATGTTCAACTGTCATCAAGTAAAATACTTTCATGACCTTTTGATTAAAGGAAGCGAAAATGAAGTTTATGAAACTTGGGACGAAGCCAGACACCTTCTATACAGAGGAGGCTACCAGGTAGAAAACTATTTTTTTTTTTCATTTATTTATTCTCAAGACTGACGTAAGCATGCACCCAACATATGGTTAATCAAGTAATTGGATATGCAGGACCGTGATCTCAGATGCACCTAGTGATCTTGTAATACAAGTTAACAACATTAGGTATCTTCTGCATAAGGTATGAAAATCATTTTGCCTCTGAATCAAAAGATAATCACACCTTAAATATATATTTATGTTGTATGTTGATGCATGCAACTTGTAATTGTACAATTTTAGGCATGTTCCCGGTAAGATTTAGGACCTTAATTGAAGTGTTTGGATATTACAGCTAAGAACAGAACATGTCAAAAGATAACCTAAAAGACCATTTTTAATTGTGCTATTTTTAGCTGCAGTTTCCGCTTCTTCCGAAGTGTGGCCTTCTACAACGGCTTTGCTCTGATCCTGAAGATTCCGACAGTGTCACAATAGAGCTTCACGATATTCCTGGAGGAGAAGATGCTTTTGAATTGTGTGCTAAGTTTTGCTATGGAATAACCATCAATCTCAGTGCTCATAACTTTGTACCAGCGTTTTGTGCCGCAAAATTTCTTCGAATGGCAGAATCTGTTGAGAAAGGAAATTTTATTCTTAAACTGGAGTCTTTCTTCCATTCATGCATTCTTGAGGGCTGGAAGGACTCGATTGTTACACTAAAGACAACAAATAAGTTATCTGAGTGGTCAGAGAATCTTGGAATCATTAGGAGGTGCATCGATTCTATTGTCGAGAAAATCCTCACACCCATCTCCAAGGTTTAAAAAATTAATTTGTATGTATATGTGTGTGTTGATTGTGCACTAAATTAATTCAAGCAAATATAATAATAATAATCATGTCTTTCTGTTGTGTTGCGTTGTGTTGTGCAGGTCTCTTGGTCCTATACTTATACTAGACCGGGTTACACACAAAAACGCCACCAAATTGCACCAAAGGATTGGTGGACGGAGGACATATCAGAACTTGATATTGAACTTTTCCGCTGTATTGTTACTGCTGTTAGATCAACATACATGCTGCCACCCCAACTTATTGGCGAAGCTCTGCACGTATATGCCTGTCGTTGGCTACCCGACATTACAAAGACAAAGACTAGATCCACGGAGAGTTCTTCAGGGTCTCAGACTCAGACAGATGCAATATCTGTGGGAAAGAATCGACGGATTCTTGAAACAATTGTGAGCATGATTCCATCTGATAGAGGATCAGTTTCAGTTGGGTTCTTGCTTAGGCTACTTAGTACTGCTATTTATCTAGGAGGAGTCTCTCCAGTGACAAAGACAGAGCTGAGAAGAAGAGCTAGTATCCAATTTGAGGAGGCAACAGTTGGTGATTTGCTGCTCCCTTCACATTCGCCCTCAGATAATCATCATCAGTATATTTATGATATTGACTTGGTTATGACGGTCTTGGAAAGTTACTTGGTGCTCTGGAGAAGGCAATCCCCTGGAACCACACCTGCTGAGAGCAACAACCAGTTTTTGATGAGTTCCATTAGGAAAGTGGCAAAGATAATTGATTCTTATCTTCAAGTCGTTGCAAGGGATATTAACATGCCCGTGATGAAACTAGTGTCTCTAGCCGAAGCGTTGCCTGCTATTGCCAGGGGAAAGCATGATGACCTATACAAATTCATCAACATATATCTTAAGGTACGTATCAAAATGAAACAATATATATATATAGTTAATTATATAACCAATTAATAATTAATTGCTATTGTTGTGCACCAATGTATAATACAATACTAAGAAGGCTTTGATTGATTGGTAATCATCAGGAGCATCCTGAGTTGAGCAAGACAGAAAGGAAGCGCCTCTGCCGGATTCTAGACTGCCAAAAGTTGTCCCCAGAAGTACGTGCCCACGCTGTAAAAAACGAGCGTTTACCATTGAGAACAGTGGTGCAACTCCTCTTCTTTGAACAAGAGAGCGGTTCCAGGGCAGCTCCTCAGCCTCAGGAATTAGTTTCCAGAAGAAAGCAGACACCTTTTACTGAACATGATATTAGTAAGCTAAAATTGGATTTGGGTTCACTAGAAAGGGTAAAAGGCACAAGAAAGACTACAATTCCAGAGACAAGCCTGAAGAGATCCGATAAAAAGTTGCAACTGGTAGAACCAGAAAGAAATTTGGAGAGGGGAGGCACTATCACTGTTACTGAAGGAGTCGAGTCAGAGAAGGGACAGTTTGATTTTCCAAAGAAAAAGGTAATACAAAGAACAAGTAAGTTAGAGCACAAAGGGGGAGACAGATGATGATGTATAGCTGTTCTCTTAATCACTTTGCAGCTACTGTCTTCTTTTTCTTTTTTTTCCAATAAGAATTAATGCTTTATGATTTTGTTAACCAATATAATTTAGACAGTCTATTAAATTAATTATACAACCGCTGTTAGTTTTGTTGTTCATTAAAAATTATAAAATGACATGTTCAAATATGTTTGGGGTGAGGTGCTATAGTTTTTGAGTTGCAGTTGTTGTAGAATAAAATGTATAATTGTAGAGTAGAAGTTCAGAAAAAAAATTTGTTAAATTATCAAAATCTAACTATAAGTGCTACCAAATACTTTAATAACTGAACTTTGACAGTCCAATTATCTCATCACACTCCCAAAACGAACTATTCATCACGAAATTCGAATATATTATTTCTTCATTGAATTCGGAAATACAAGACAACATCTTACAATAAGCTTGCTATAAGCAATGGAAGATAATCACACTCAAAACTTTTTGCCTGAATTTTGTCAAGACCGACGAACTGCGAATCGTGAAAGAAAGAAAGAAGAAGGAAATAGCTTGCTGCCTTATATATATATATATATATATATGAATTTGTCAGTAGTAGTCGCTAGTACAGGCAGCAGCAATTGCAAATCTGATTGTGGTGAGGTTGTCCTCTCAACACGTGAGAGAGAAATATAAAAGGAGCAAGCGACAGCCACGTGTGTAAAATATATGTTTCGTTGTCAGAATCAGAAATGGGGCTGCCTTCTATTTTTAGCTGGGACTGCGATGGCTGGCCGTTTCTCATTGCCAAAACTGCCTTCGCGCCTCGCCTCTATCCCATTTTCTTCCTCTTCTACCTCTACAGCCAGCCTCAGCAAACCATTATTATCACTTAATTCGATTTTTTTTTTTCCATTTTAGTTTACCTTAAACAATCACAATCATTAACTTGCTTAAGGAAATAAAACCTACCCATACCTCGATAATAAACAAACAATTAACGCTTTTTTTAAAAAAAATTAAAAAAAACAGTGAGACATGTCTGAGAATCTCGACTTCCTCTCATCTTCGCCAAGCCTTCTCTTTCTCTTTTCCTCTCTCTGGGTTTTCTAAAAGGTACATCCTCTTTGTCGTTGTTTATTTCTATAGTTCCTATGATTTTCTTCCTTTTTGTCTGTGGAAATTTGCGTCTATATTTGGTTAAAAGCCTCAATCTTTTTCTTTTCTGTTTTCGTTATAGATTTTGTTTTATCAATACTGGGTTGGGGATAAATCTCTTATATTAAATGGTTTACGTCTCAATTCTGATTTAAAACTGATCGCATTGGCATTATCGAATGTTAAAAGTTAGGTTTTCATTATTTTTTTTATAAAAAAAAGGAAATAATCCTATTATGCAATGTAGTATTGCAGTGATCAGTTGATATTTGTAACCCGCAGTTTTTGTTTCTTTCTCTGCGCTTTTCGCTCCATGTTAAAATTTACTGGATTTTCTTACTGAATCGTATAATTAAGATTGGATTTTGAATTCTCTTATTCTTCATGCAATAACGTGGGTGTTTCTAAAATCATGCTTGTCCCTGATTCTTATGGCTTTTTCCCCAAATGCTATAGTTAACTTCAACTTTTGCCTAGTTCTGCGGGGAGCAGTCAGGCATTAATGGTTAATAATTAATGGGAACTATATCATTGATTTATAATGGAACTACTGAATTGTAAAATATTCAAAAATTTTAGGAATGAAGTAATAGGTGCATGCTATTCAAATTGCTATGAATGAAGTAATTTATGCATTATATTCTTTTTATTTGCATTTCTGGATTTAAGTTTGTTATAAATGTGTGTGTGCATGTACGGTATTTGAATAGCATGGCATCTATTGTATCGCTTTATTCTTTGTTTCTTTCTTGTCCTGTATTTTTATGTCATGACAAAGGACAGATTGGATTTCTTAGTCATGTTCATGAACTGCTTGATCTCCTAAGTTGCACAATATTCTTTCTTTATTGCCAAGGAAACGGAAAAATCAAAGCAAATATCTGATCCTACAGTATTGGGGGTTGTCATAAATTGTAATATTCTGCCACTCCTTTTCTTTTCCCTTTTCAATCAGTTACTAGTGGAGCTAATTTGATCTATTATATCAAACTAAGAGATACACGACTAGTTTCAGTTTATCCCACGAATGATCCAATATGTTTATTGCCATTGGTGTTGGTCACTTCTGCTTGAACCATCATTATTGCTGCCTATCCAGTGTTAATTCCTGCATACACTATTCCCATTTCTTGGGTCACTTGTGTCCAAGCTCTCTCAAGCATGCTGGAATTATTGTAACATGTGAATCTGAAACTTGACTGTATCAACTTGAATCTTGTCGTTATGTTAAGAATCCCCCTTGTTTCTTCACCACTCACTATTATGACTTGGATTTGTTGGACTGGAAGCAGGTTAATTTTTTGTTCAATTTGTTGCCAGTATATGCCTTTTGCCAATTAGACTGTTCATAGTTAAAAGTTAGGTTTTCTTTGCACACAGGTATGGATTGTTTTGATTTCTGGAAAATATCATGGTGCAGTGCCTAGACGGATTGAAGCATTTCTGTGTTGTTGTCGTAAATTGTTGTGACGCTGATTTGTATAAGCAACCCAGGGGTCTGGAAGATCCAGAAGCTCTTGCAAGGGAGACAGTGTGTATGTTAACATTAATTTTCATACTTTCTACTTCTAGATGTGAAAAATCATTATGTGAACTGATAGAAGATGTATCCTCTTTCAAGAGAATTTGACATGAGTTAGATAAACCAAACTCTTCTCCAGAATCCAACCTGCGTGACTGGATGGAACATTCAGTGAGTAAGCAAATGATCAACAAAATATTCTCTGAATTACTTCAGACTCATCAACTTGAAATGATTTATCAATTGCTATCATGTTGTCTACTTACTGTTTTGATGATTCCAGTCCATAAGGGAGAATAAAGCTTATTTATAACCTCTTGAGTAGACCATGATCTTGCATGGATGAGTTAAGGAATTGACTCAAATGATCCTGGACTTCCATTATCAAATAAGTCGGCATTTTTAATAATTATCCATTATGCTTCACTAATTAAATTCAGAATTATTGATCTTATTAAGAATAAAAGTGTGCCTGTAGTTTTATACTCCTAATATTCAATTTCATTTCTGCGTGAATCAACTATTTGATTGCTATGATTCTATAGTCAAATCAACCATATTAGGGGAACAATAAAAGAAAGGGGATCTCTTGAAGGGCCAGATGTGCACGCCACTTTTCACTAAAGGTGGACATATGTAGGAAAGTTTCCCTACTTATTAAATAGATCATAGCTTTTCTGCTCGAAGTTTTCCTAGACTTGATTATTCTTCTTACTTGCAGTATAATATCATCGTTAACAGTTTCTATGATTAATTGTTATATGTTACGTTGTCCTCACCATAACCAAGAAAAAAGGATATTGCCAGTGAAAGTCATGCATTTTTTATTTTTTTTTGGCCCATTGAATCTGAATGTGCTTAATTATTCCCTTTTTTCCTCCTTGCTTCTTTTTTCTTTTTTTACTTTTGACCATAGAGGTAGTTTTCAAATTTTAAAATACTCTCGAACTGCCAGTATCCCTTTATCTAAACCTGTCTTAATTGGATTATCTGATTAGTTCCTTGTGCTAAAAATTTCCATTAGGAAAGTAGATATTTGCACAATAATCAGGTCTTTTTTTCTTCCCATATCTATAATGCAGTTAGTGTTAGTGAAATTGAAGCTCTGTACGAACTTTTTAAGAAGATCAGCAGTGCTGTGATTGATGATGGACTGATAAACAAGGTGATTGATTGTTTCTTTCTTTTGGGCAGTTATTTTATACCTGGTCATTTGAAATATGGAAAATAGATGTTTCTTTATCTTGACATCATTCCATGATTTCCTTTTATTGAGTTGTGCCTTTTTGTTCATGTTCTGTGTGCTATAAATCTTCGTTAATTGTACTTCTTTATATCTGTTTTCTTCCATGTATTATTACGTCACAGGAAGAATTTCAGTTGGCATTGTTCAAGACAAACAAAAAAGAGAGCTTATTTGCAGATCGGGTACACCTGCTATATGTCAAACCTATAGAAGCTTCGGGTTTCATTGTCTATCTGCTGTTAATGCACCTTTTCCCTTGACCATATAATGTGTTTCAAACTTGAGTCTATAGGCACCAAATCACTTGCAAAAGCTTGCGCACATATATTCACAATTGTAAGGAAGTTTTTTGCTGTATATAACCCAATTTCTTTTCCAATCCTTTTAGGTATTTGACTTGTTTGACACCAAGCACAATGGAATACTAGATTTTGAAGAATTTGCGCGTGCTCTCTCTGTCTTTCACCCCAATTCTCCAATTGATGATAAGATTGAGTGTGAGTTTGTAGAAAATATTTCACATGCTTCTGTTTAGTTATCTCTTGAAAGTGTCAGTTTGCTTCTTTGCTGTTAACTTTTCTCCATGTTATAAGTCTTTATTGTTGGTGAAAATAGGGTGATCCAAATGAATTAATGAGCTTTGGGCATTCTTTGTTGCAGTTTCATTCCAGCTATATGATCTCAAACAGCAAGGATTCATTGAGAGACAGGAGGTAATTTTGCATAGTATTTTATCTGCAGATTGATCTATACCAAAAATGGGAGTGGATGATGCACAAGTATCTTTGTGCTTTTAATACTGTTTATCTACTTTCCCACCTTTAGCACTTATTTAAACCTCTTAAGTAGAAAGAGTTAATTTGGATGAATTGGGTTGCACATTCTTTTTCTTTGAAAGCTTTTTCCTGTTATGTAGAAACTTCGAAGATAATCTAGTTGAGGTTTCTTAACACCACCAAGTGCTCCTCAGTTCTCCGTGACTTTTCAAAGAGCATGATCCCAGCAAATACCTAGAAGGAATATCTCTTGCATAAGGTTTCTGATGCATAAAGAGTGCTTCTATTTATCTTGTCTCAGTTTGAGTTTGAAGAAAGGGGGAGGAAAAGCATGAGACCCGTGCTTCTTTTCTCAAGTGTTCACTAGGGGAAATTATTTTCTCAATGGGTTTTGCCGAGTGTTCAATTCAATATAAAGGCATGTGGTTTAATAGCATATCCGCATGAAAAAAAATGAGGATGCCTATATAAGAGAAGGACTATATATACACATACATATATCGGAGAAACTGAAGTAGATATGAGATATTTAAGATCCATGGCAAGAGTAGAGTGAGGTACACTGTAGAGGCTCATAGGTGGCAAGACTTAATACTTCACATTCAGCTACAATATCCAGAGCACCAGGCATGATATTTGAAGTAATTTAATGTCTTAATTTTGAGATGATGTTTTGCATTAGTTTGTTCCCTTAGTATCTTGGCTCTATATTTTTCAGGCATGTTTTTTGGAAGTTCCTTTTTATCACAAATTTTTTTGTGTAGGTAAAGCAAATGGTAGTAGCCACACTTACTGAATCTGGTATGAATCTTTCAGATGATGTGATCGAGAGTATCATTGACAAGGTGCTTTCTCTAATCCAATTGATTTAGTTATTCTTTCTGATCTTAATGTTATTGTCAATAGGGCACAAGTGTATTCATGCAGTTAGTCCAATTAATTAATTCTGATACCAGCTGCATTATTTCATGGATACATTCTTTGAAAGTGTGGGATATTATTGTTCATGGATCATGGAATCTTGGAAATTAATATCATTGTGAATTTTCATATCTAATTGTAATTACACTAATAAGTGAGGTATCTTTGACACTCCATTTAGAGCCTGGAGAGTAATAGAGACAGGATCTCAGAAAACTGTGGAAAGAAGAAAGACAGTAATTGACTAATAATGTGGTTATTCAAGCTGATAATTTTAAATTGTTGAAATTTGAAACAGATGCCAGGTCACCGTGGTTGTGCAAGCTGCTTAGAAACTGATGAATGTAACGAGTTTATGTTGCATATATTGTGGGATATTATTGTTCATGGATCATGGAATATGGAAATTAATATCATTGTGAATTTTCAAATCCAATTGTAATTACACAAATAAGTGAGGTGTCTTTAACGCTCCATTTAGAGGCCGGCGTGTAATAGAGACAGGATCTTGGAAAAATGTGGAAAGAGGAAAGACAGTAATTGACTAATAATGTGGTTATTCAAGCTGATAATTTTAATTGTTGAAATTTGAAACAGATGTCAGGTCACTGTGGTTGTCATGCCGCATAGAAACTGATGAACGTAACAAGTTTATGCTGCATATATGACCAATGTTTAGAAATACTGAAGGCATGTTGAGATTTTGTGTTGTTGCTTTCTATTAACTTTACAGATTAACGAGATACTACCCACTGATCAGATATCCAATCGAATATTTCCCAGTAGTTGTCACCTTTTTGGTTTATGTAGACCTTTGAGGAAGCGGATACTAAACATGACGGGAAGATTGATAAGGAAGAGTGGCGTAACCTAGTTTTGCGTCATCCATCCCTTTTGAAGAATATGACTCTTCAATATCTCAAGTGAGTTGGTTTGATGCTTATATCAGTAAAATGTCTGGTATCTGAACTATTGTTTTGTTGCTGACATTTCATGTTTGTTTCATTGGCTCAAAATCTCTCTCCTCCTCCCTTTAATTAACCAGAGAAGCCTTAATATTTCAGGGCTTTTGCAAATAATATCTATGTTCTTTGTCTTGAGCAGAGACATCACAACCACATTTCCAAGTTTTGTGTTCCACTCGCAAGTTGACGATACCTGAGATTAAGACCCACATTAGGTTACTCTATGCTGAGGATGGACTTGTCTTTCTCCATATCTATGGAAAAATTGTGGATTTTTGTTTTTGTGTGCAGAGGTTCACGTTTAGGGAAGATGGGAATACATTCCTTTTGCTTCAATTACTAGAACGTTTTGTTTTGTCTTTTCATTTTGCTTTGATTAGAAGAGGCTTTTTGACTAAGAGGTCTGTAGTGGTTCGTTGGTTTATTTTTCTAATTTGCTTCAGTGGAAGTATATAATTGCTGCTGGTGCCTGGTGGGTATATTTTGCATTATAATGCTGCTTTTTGTTCTTTCTTTCTTTTTTTCCTTAATCACCGGTAAATCCAGTTGCACTTTAGCAATTGCAGAAACAAAATGGAAAAAGGGAGCTAAATAAAATCATAAACGACATGGCTGCAAACCGCATGGAATTGCATGAAAGAAAATTTGAATCCAATTACTCCCTTTTTTTTACAAAATTTTAGTGGAGCAGGCCTTTGAAACTCCTCAAAATTTCTCATAAAATTCCTTTTTAATTGAAATTACTTCAATAACTAAAGAAAAAAAATTTCTTTTTTATTTTGAATAGAAACTTAATTTAATAGTTAAATAAATTATTCTTTTAATAAATTTTTACACCCACTCTATTTCATAATTGATATTGATATTTTAAATTTTAATTAAAAATCATTTTTTTTTAAAATAAGAGTTTAAAATTAAAGAGATAGAAATTATATAATAAGAATTAAATAATTTAAAATTTTAAGACTTCTGTGTATTTTTAAATCGAACTATTAAGATTGAAATTTTATGGGAAAATTATTAATTCCAAAGAAATGAATTTCTATTTTACAAACTAATATAGGAGTATTTAAGGAAATAAAATTTAAAATTTAAAGGGGTGTTAAAAGCTTCATTCAATTTTTATCTTTTTTAATTTGAAACTGGGTCTCGGCTCAATAAACTCTTGATCCTGAGCCCAAATATCTTTCGTTTTGTGTTAAATCTATATAATGGTTAAATGAGCGGAGCTTTTAAAACCCCTCTAAAATTCTTATAACACCCCTTTTTTCACTTTTATTACTAAAATACCTCCAGTTTAATTTATAACATACAAATTCATATATTAAAATTAATTATCTTCCCAAAAAGTTTTACCTTGAAAAATATTTTTTAAGTTTTTATTTATAAAATACATTGTAAATCCCAAATATTAAATTAGGGTAATTATTCACTGACCACCTATTTTTTCTACCTTTTTCAAAAAATACACAAATCTTTTTTTTTTGCAGCGCTTCACCTGAAGTTAATTTTTTTTCACTGGTCCAGTCCCGTTGTAACACTGTTAGAATTTTGCTGACATTATAAGAGTAAAATTATCATTTTACAATGACATTGTTTGAAAACAAAAGTGGACATGTGCAAAATAATATAACTTCAAGTAGAGTTCAGCAAAAAAAAAAATTAAGAATTGTGTATTTTTGAAAAAATACGAAAAAAAAAAGGTGGTCGGTGGATAATTTCTCTTTTACATTTGGAGGTAAAAAAGTCATTTATACAATATTCCGTTAGTTTTCTTAACAGTTTGAAGACGGAAGTGGACATGTGTAAAATAATATAACTTCAAGTGGAGTTCAATAAAAAAAAATTAAGAATTGTGTATTTTTGAAAAAATACGAAAAATGGGTGGTCGGTGGGTAATTGCCCTATTAAATTATTATATAATTTTTATTTCCATAACTCCAAACTCTTACAATTCTTTTAAAATTTTCAATTAAAATTCAAAATATAAAAGTAATTTATGCAATAGAAGTAAAAAAATTTGACGAAAATCTTTTTAAGTACTAATTGTATTTTCATTCAAAATTAAAAATCAATTAGTTTTTATTTAGAGATTTAGATAAATTCAATTAAAAAGGAATTTTATGAGGAATTTTCAGGGATTTAAAAAAGATCTACTTAAAAAGAAGTTCCGACTAGAGGCTAGAGCTACACAGTCAACAAGCATAAGCATGAGGCAGCCATCTACCTGCCGCGTTCTATTTGTCAATGGGGGACTTAGCATAAGATTTATAGGTATCCAACCCAAAAGACTAGCCTTTTAAGTGGAGTGACCTACCACCTTATAAACCCAAACATCTCTCATTTACTAGCCAATGTGGGACACAACTCAACAAATCCCCCCTCGGACGAAAGGACCACCGCCGAACTCCGGTCCTTTCGTCCGACACACCTAAGTTGTTCCACTACCACATTCCGGTTACTAGGGTTTAACTCTAATACCACTTGTTGGGGGACTTAGCATAAGATTTATAGGTATCCAACTTAAAAGACTAACATTTTAGGTAGAGTGACCTACCACCTTATAAACCCAAGCATCTCCCTTTTACGAGCCAATGTGGGACACAACTCAACAGTTATCATCACAAAACAAAAACAAAAGTATAAATAATGGGGTTATTTCACTCTAAAATTAATTTGAACACTTTAATTTTAATTATATATATATGTGTGTGTGTGTGTGTGTGTGTGTGTGTATTCATCATATAAATTACTATTAAGGACAATTTACAATATATTAATATTATATAATTACTTTGAATACGTATATAGGACACTCGTTATTTAATATATAATTCTCTTTCCTTAAATTCTTAAACTTTTATTTTCAGTATCCTAATTAATATTTAGATGAATAATGAGGAAATTAATATTTTAAAAAAAATTTGACTAAAAAATATATGTAATACTTTTTTTCAAAAATTTAATAAAACAAAATCACTTTAAACAGCCTTTTTTTTTGTGGCTTTTGACCATTTTCGTTTTCCTTATTTGTGGTCTTCTCCTCCTCGTCCTCATTTTTTCTCTTTTTTTCTTCTAATATTTATACATACAATTTATTATGGCATTTTCATTGCAAGCTGTTTTATGTGCAAGATCTAATATTGAATATAAATAAACAAAAAATTAATGACTAAATTTGTGTTAAATAATTTGTTTATAATTTGACTTGATTATATTGTTGTTAGTGTGTTTTCAATTCTTAAATTTGGGTGTTAAAAAGTTTATTTCGTGTTTTAAGTAAATAAAATAAGTCAATTTAAATACTTTAAGTAAGATTTTTTTTTGGAATTTAAAATAATGTATAAAATTAAAGATTTTTTTCTTTGAAAATTTAAGAGTTTATAAAATAAAGCTTAATCTTTTGAAATTTATATTTGTGTATACAAATAATAGTGTTTAAAATATTTTTGGAAAATGCTATTTTCCCCGGGTCAAACCCCGAATTAAACCAAAACGACACCGTTTTGGTTTCCTTTTTTTATCCTTTTTGCTTCCATGAAACGTAGTCGTTTCAGCCAAACAAAAGCAAATGTCTTCGTTTTTGACTTCCTCTCCTCTTCGATTCTCCTCTTTGTTTCACCAACAGACCAACAGAGCACAAATTGCAGAAGTCACTTGCACATCAATTCATCACAAAATGCAGTGTTTTACTAAAGCAAAAAACGATGCCGTTTTTCTTGCCAAATATTTTCCATTTCCTTCGTCCATGGAGCTCCTGCCACCGCCAAAGCCAAATATTTCCCCTTTCATTTCCTTCGTCAATCGAGCTCCAGCCACAGCCATTCGCAAATCGCAATCCACAATCCGCGCCTGAAATTGTCATTCACAATCCACAACTCACAGCCACGACTTCACACAGAGAACGACTCCCACAGCCATCACGCAACAGCGAGATCAAGCTCTTTAACATTCGGAGAGCAGATCTGGTTGCGAAAGTTGATTTTTAATTTGCTTGCGAGCTGAGATGTTTCGAATTCTCTGTTTTTTTTTTGTAAGTTACTAAGCCAAAAGCTTTGCATAAGCTTCTGCTTCGGTTTTGAAGATTGTGAAGCTGCAAATGTTTTTTCCCTTTTTATAAATGTGTAATTGAAAGTTTGAACTTTACCTTCTTACTTTCTTTTTCATAAATTGCTCATGGTGCAGTCTCATTTTGCTAGTTGAAGAAACAGTTAAGGGGTCAGAAAAGAAAGAGGAAACGGAAATGAAAAGAAAAAGCTTAAGTCTCGGTGCGTTCAAGTAGCATTTTTTCAATTAAAAAATTTAATTCTCAAAACGACATCGTTTTCTAAAGCTTCGGGGTTTGACCCGGGATAAATAGCAGAACTCAATATTTTTTAGAATGTAAATAACCCACCCAAACACAAAACAAAATTCTCATTTCCACTTTAGGTAATTTTAGGACACTTTACTTGAGATTTGGCCTTACTACACTTGAAGAGAAACTATCGATTTATTAACATTTCACCCCTTGGATGAGTGTGAGTTTAGCTGACTTTGAAAGTACCAAAATACCCCTACACCAGATACAAGATTTCACAACATTTTTCGCTCTTGCATGTTACGAAGATTTGAAAAAAAAATTGTTTAAACTACCCAAAATGAGAAAACCTTTGAACAACAAAGTTCAAATGATCAAATATCAAGAAATCATTACTTTCTTTCATTTTCCTTAATTTTCTCATAAATCAAAGTAAAGTAACTCAATGGGGGTGAGAATCCAACTCAGCGTCGTATCAAGCTCCGTGGCAGGAATCACGTATCATTTTGTGAGTTATGATTTTGGTGATTGGCAAAGAAACTAACACTAATATCAACAACACTGAATCTAACACCAACATCAGTAGTAGCAGTAAAATAAACACAAAAATGAAAAAGGAAAACTATGGATAATTAAACAACAAACAAGGAAGCTGGCGAGTCGGGACAAATTTTTTTTTTTTGCCTTCCATCGTGGTGGCAGTTGGTGTGATAGACGCGATTGTATTTGTGGCTCGACGCGGTTCTGAGTGTCGGGGGTGGTAGCGACGGCAACAAGAGTTTTCAAAACTAACAACAACAGTAGTGGCTAGGGTTTGTACTTGTGAGGTGGTGTTTATGAGCTATGATTGGTAAACGTTGTGGTAGCTACGGATTGAGAGTAGTGATGGTAATTCGGGGTTTGGGTGATGATGGTGCCGGCAACTGATGAAGACAAGAGAGGACAAAAATTATAGTTTTTACTCAATTTTTTTTTTCCAAAAAGTTAATCCTTTTTGGCGTATACTTCATGGAATAAGAATGTGGTGGAATGAGAATGAGCGAGAATGAGGAATGAGAATGAAATTTCAATATTTACTTGGTAAAAATAAAAGGGAATGAGAATGTGGTGGAATGTCATTGATGTATTTACTTGACAAAATAAATAAGAATGAGAATCAATTTACTAAAATACTCATAGTATTAAATAATGTAATTTTCATTAACTAGATACATGTATAAATATTATTATAAAAATGATATTAATTAAAAAATAAAATTAATATTAATAAATATTAATATTAATAAAAATAAAAATAATAAATATTAATTAATAATAACTAAAATAATAAAGTTAATAAAATTTAATAATAATAATAATGACATTTAAAATAATAAAATTAATTGAGATTTGAACGAGGATAATTCAGAAAATATGAAAAAATTAATAGGATATAAAAGTCAGTTCAGAGAATGAGAACCCCTATTCCCAATTCCCTCCGTAAAAATAAGATTATCATTTCTTATTCTCAAATTATGAAACTCATTTTATTCTCATTTCTAAATTATATTTTATCAAATAAATATATGATTCATTCTTATTCCCTAAACTCTCAAGTATACGCACTACTAATCCATTTTCTGAAGCCGATCTCTCTATTTTAGATATACAATGACTTGCCCGGTCAGTCGCGAGCTTTCTGAAGATTTAAACAAAAATTATATATTGTTACAATTACTTAACTACCCTCAATGCCAAAGGGTTAATTAACAGTCATATCGATTTAGTGATAGTTTCACCAAGTGTAGCAAAGGGCAAGCCCTTTGAAATCCAAGGAAAAAGAATTTTTTTTTTTCAATCTTTGTTTATCTTCTTAATAAATTTTACCCGTAGTACCACCAAACCAATCTCTAGACTAGTACTATTAGCTAGTAACTGATGGAGAAGGGAGGAGGAGGCAAAGGAGGCGGCGTCGGTGGCGGCGGCAAAACTTCTCTGAAATCTATCCCTAGTAAGCAGCTTCATACTTTGCTTTCTCTTTCACACTTTCATATTATGATGGATGCATATATAAGTAACAATATAACCCTAATGATAGGCTTTGTGACTTTGTGAAACTAATGCCAAGCGTATGGCGTATGGTACCAGTTGATGTTTGAGCCATTAATTATTTAAAGTCCTGACCCTTACTTAAAGATACTGCAGTTTCTGATATAGAATTGGATAACGGATAATGGATATGCCAGAGCCAGACCTTGCCCTTTTTTATTCCATCCAATTCCAATCTGCAGTACTACCAGGGCCTAATTAAGCTTAATTTATGCCATTGCAACCCACATGTACATCTAGTTTTTTTTTTTTTTTTTTTTAATAAGGGTTTTTAGGCGCTTATTCATCTTATTGGTCAAGAGCTTCCCTTCCTTGTCCAAGTCCAATCACCACTATTTGCTGCTACAATCTGCATGCAATGGAAGTCTCTTGGCAATTGCGCTCTGCCATGCCCATCCATACTCATGCATCTTTTTCATTTCTTGGTAGCATCACTTGGCGGAAAGGATGATAACTCAGCAAAGTCAAAGAGAGGAAGGAAAGTTCAGTTCAATACTGAAGGTCATTTTCTTTTCATCAACCTTTTCTTTTTCTTTTTTATTTTCATTCAAGCCTATTACTATTAAATTATCAATCCCTCTCCCCGCTTTTTTAAATGCTGCTAACTTATTCTGTTATAGGTTTATCTGAAGGAAAATTTACTTTTTCTTCAAAATCCGATGGAAAGTTTGAAACCACCTATGGTAAAGGTATTAATGATTTGATTTTAGATTCTTTGCTTTTAGTTTGGCTATTACACGCTGTGAACTAGTAAAATATTTCTGAAGGTGGTTTGACCAAAGGCGGAAAAGGAGACAAGGTTGCTAATGGTGCAAAGGTTTCTGTAGTGAAGGAAGCTCTTCCACTTGAGCTCAGAGTTGAGCAGGGTATGTCTTCTCTTTTGATAGCAAATAACTTGGAAGTTTGTGGAAGATTGGAAAAAAAAAAAAAAAAAACTTAAATCCACACAACTATCTATGACAATCAAATTGTATCCAGGAATGACTTAGAATACATGCACTCACACTTACACACAAATTTATACATGTAAGGTATTTTTGGTAATTGACGTGAGGCAGAAATTATGTCTTAATATTTCCCTTAGTTATCTTGAGTTGGCCAGTTATTGTCCTGCTATATAGACTGTGTGGTTTATATTTCTTAGGCATTAATATATAAAGCATTCTGTTATGCTTGGATATGTCCTTAGCTCAATTTTGTGTTGACATCATAATCGATATGTCCTTAGCTCAATTTTGTGTTGACATCATAATCGATGATATTGCAGAGCTTCCAAAAAATGCCAAATGCCTGATGGACTGTGAGGCTGCACATATTTTAGAGGGAATCCAGGAGCAAATGGCTTTATTGTCGGCAGATCCAACCATTAAAATTCCTGTGTAAGTAGCACACCAAGAACTTCTATTATCAAGTAGGAGTTTCTTTAAGTGATATGATATATTTCCTGTCTTCAGGTCATTTGACAAGGGACTACTGTATGCCAAAACACATAGCCATTTTACAAATCCTCAGGCTGTCAAAGGACTTTTCCAGTATCCTTTAATTTCATTTTGTCTCTAGCACCCTTAGGTTAATGCTTGTCTCTTGCTTATGCATTATATTGCCGTTATTTTGGTGGTTTATCTTTGTTGGACTATTGACTCTTATCATCAGATCTCTGTCTGAACATGGTGTCACTGATGGTGAGGTATAAATCTCAACTTGAGTCACTCAATTCTATAAGTTATGCAGCTCTCTTGATTTCTAATATTTGGCTGCAGATTTGTGTGATTGCCAACATATGTCCAGAAACTGTTGAAGAAGCATATGCTATTGTCCCGTCGTTAAAGGTATGGCTTGTCTGAGATTGTAGTTTCTCAGATAGAGATGTGAATTATTTCATTGTCTACTACACCTGGTGTTTGTCTTAAGAAACTAAGAAAAGAATTGATTGTTCTAGAAAAGACTGATGACTGTGCCTCTGTTTTGACTAGTATTCAAAGGTATCATGTCATTTTGCCCTTGTGAAAGCCTGTTTTTGTCCGAAATATAAGGAAAGTAAACATTATCATTTCTTGAAGATTAAAATTCATGTCATCACCCAAACCCTTTCTATTCATGGGCAGATATAATAAGGATTTTTAGCTTCTGTCAACTTTTGCATGGTTATAATTTTCATTTTAGCTGCATATTGTGCTATCGTGCCAGTAAGTTTCTCTGTTGAACTGTTTAGAGTTTGAAATTTTATCTCAAAATCCACAGAATTTTTTTTTTTCGGTTTGATTATTGTTTTTTTTTTTTTTGCAATTGTTTTCTTAATTTACTCTAGAGGATGGTAGATGAAAGAATATGTGAACTTTTCCAGGCTAAGAGAAGCAGGCTTAATGACCTCCTCAAAGATGTATTATTTCAGCTAGCTAAATTTAAGTCAACATGAAGAGTAAGAAGGAGACATTTTGGGTAATATGTTTCAACACGCTGATTGAGTTTGGGAAGACCATACCTTTTATTGATGCAGGATACCCTTTTATTTGGGACCTGGAAGATGAGAAGGACATCTTTTTCACTTCCAGAAAGAGCTTTGGCCAAGTGGATGGGTCACTGTTCAAAATCAAATGTATTGATGCTTAGTACTGGTTTACCTTTCCATTCTAGGTTAGTGATGTCATCAATAGCTTTCATGGATTATGAAATTTTGTTAATCAAGGGACCTGCTTATTAATGTCTATTGCTGTTGAAAGAAGTTGGATTGTTCAGTATAATAGTATGATTGTGATACATGATAAGTATGTTTTCTGATCACATCTCTAATTGCAGCAGTAGAAAGTACCCTGGATGTCTATGATGATTTACACAATAAATGTGTTCGCTCAGATGTAAGTAGTTTCAAGAAGATAATAAAAACATTCATGTCTGTGTATATGTGCTTAGTACACAAAAATATGTTGGGTTTGCCTGCTTAAAACTTGTTTTTCTAAAGATAGAAATACTATCATGTACTTCGGAGGTATGATTCAGTTGCAATTTTGAGTTACCCTTTATGTTCTTACAATGGCCATAAATTTTTAGGTGCAGAGCTAATATCATGCACATGTCGCTCGAAGCGAAGGCTGATTGTTGTAGAAATTCTCATGTTAATTTCACTTACCGTTTTGTTTTTTTTGTTTTTTTCATTTTTTTTTTCAATCATAAAACAAATTGAACTCGGGGTATAAATCTTATAGTTTAAGAGTATTCTATGAGTATAGGAATAATTAATCTTTTTTTCCCTAATAAAGTACGGAAGTATTGAATTTGTAAGAAAAATAAAGAAATAGAGTATTTCAACTCAATATTGGATGGATGGAGAGTCACAAATAGAAAAAAGAAACGAAAATGACTTGGTTAATGATGGATTCAAAGAATTTACAGAGAAATAAACAATATAATATGTGGGTGTATAAAAGAATTTATTAATTGGTAATTTAGCATAAGGAATTGCTTTCAATTCTTTTGCACTACTTATAAATGAAGGCAAAGAAATTTAACACGAGTTTGCTTCAACTGTTGGGTTTCTTCTCATCAACGGAGAAGTCTGTAACAGCCAACTTCCGAAGTCAGATAACCATGTTTTTAGGCTCACCCACCATATAATTCCCCATTTTATCAGCGCGGATAGCAGTAGCAAATTCTGGGATTGGCGTGCTTTTCCATCCAAGCCCAGGCTCCGGCCCATATTGACAATCAAGTCCTTCAGAGGCCTGTCCAAGTTTAGATAGATGGGCCAGCCGTAGGCTTTTTTATTAAATATAAAATATATTTTTTAATTAAAGATAATTATCAAATACGTAATAGAATAATAATTCAATACATAATATTAGTAACACAACATAGTAAATTACCAATACTAATATAAAAAAACATATTAATTTAATATTTTGAGTTTTTATTTAAATTAAACTTATTTTTATTTATAAATTAAAAAGTCTAGACCCTAATTCAGATTCATTATGTGCGGGTTTTGTATTTTTTTTTGTGTATATCCAAGCTCAACTCATTCGGGCCGGATTTCATGCCCTCAGGCTTGGCCGACCCGAGTTTTTTGGCCAATCCTAATAATATGAACAAGAATATATTGTACCAAACCAATATCGATCTCCATTGATAGAGAAAAATGATAGATATGTAATTACAATAGTAAAGGATGTTGTAAGAATAATGAAGGGGTGTTAATAACACTATTCTCAAATTAATATGTAATTGTAGAATTTATTTTATGGGTATATCAAGAGAAAATTTTAAGTAGTTTTATTGGGTTTCTTTCAGCAGTAAAATCGCTTTATTAGAATTTCTGCTTTTAATATGTATTGCAGATTTACAATGACTTAAAATAAATAAAAAAAAAAAAATACCACAAATTTTTTTTCTCTTAATGGCTTAATCCGATTGGATTATATTTATTAGTGAGGTGCTACGTATCATTAAATTAAAATTTTCTTATAATCTAATCTCCTCCTGATTAAAAATATATATAAATAATTAATAATTAATAATTAATAAATAAAAATAAATAAATTCTACTCATAAACCACCACTTAAATACACACCACATAGGATCACTATCCCGTTTGATTATAAAATAAAATAAAATAAATAAACAGCGAAAAAAGGGGCGTTGGCTCTTTGGCTTCCAAAGGTATTCACCTTTCTTTTTTGTTTATCAGGGAAAAAAAAGGGGAAAAAAAAGGTAAAGGTTACTTTAAAGAAAGAAGAGCATCCAATTCCGAAGAGACGCAGGGGAGGTCGTTTGGGTGAGTGATCTCGATGGGCGAAGAAGAAGAAGAAAAGGAGGAAAGAAGAGAATCAGTTGACAGTGACGAAGAAGAAGAAGAAATGGAGACAGAAACAGAAAAATGGAGCAATCACTACTCATCAAAGCAGAGAATATTGTTAGTTGGAGAAGGGGACTTTTCATTCTCTCTTTGTTTAGCGAGAGAGTTCGGCTTTGCCCACAACATGGTTGCCACTTGTCTTGACACTCAAGAGACGATAGCAAACAAGTACAGCAATGCAGTTGATAATGTGAGAGAACTGGAGGAGAGAGGTTGCTTGGTGTTTTATGGAGTGGATGCTATGCAGATGAGTCAACATTTCTTCCTCAGGACACACAAGTTTGATCGCGTCATCTACAACTTTCCCCATGTTGGTTTCATCTTCCGTGAGAATAGTTATTGCCAGATCCAGTTATGTTGCGTTATTGTTGTTATTAAGCTATATTCGTAGAAGTTGCAACCTGTAGAGTTAGTTCGTTCACTCATCATATGTCATATTAAACATGTGAATGAAAAGTGGAATAAATAAGTAAGTAAATTATAAAAAGAACATGCATTTTGCCGAGCAAACATCTGAAATAATCATGATGATGAGTTGGATAACCAAGATTTTGCTTATTGTTTTCGATGATGTGTATCCGTGGATTGTGCATCCTATAATTTCTGCAGAAACATGAACTGATGTGAATTTGATGGGACTAAAACAGGTTGAACAAGGAACTGGTAAAGGGATTTTTGAGGAATGCTAAACTTCTGCTGAAGGAGGAGAATGGAGAGATTCATGTGACACACAAGGAAGGTGATCCTTATAACAAATGGGAATTAGTGAAGAAAGCAGAGAAGATTGGCCTAACTTTGCAAGAAGTTGTGCCCTTCTGCAAACAAGACTATCCGGGTTATGACAACAAAAGAGCCCAAGGCTATCTACCTGATGCCCCCTTTCATATTGGAGACAGCAGCACTTACAAGTTCAGGCTGTTTTCTCAGAATGGCAAGTGATTATCAATCATATATATAATGTAAGTTTATGTTTGCAACATCAAAAAAGCAGAATTGTCATTGATACTCTTGCTGTTTTTTGGTGCTTGCAATTGTCTGTTAATGATTATGCTTTCCTACAATCATGTGTTGGCTCCTTTTTTTCCCCCTTTTTTTCTGTGTAAAAGAATTTGAGCAATCATAAACTATTATCATACATATGTAGTAATGTTGAGTCCCTACCAACAGACCATAATTGTTGTACTTGGCATGATCATGGAACATGGATGGCTTTTTGGCTATATTTGTCTCTTTTATTATCCTCTCTCTCCTCTTTTTTTTTTTTGCCATGTTTGAATGGAACTTCACCCACTAAACATCACACCTTACTCCCTGTTATTACTCGGATTCGGATAACCATGAGCATTAAGAACATTCACGGCCAATTGAGCTTCGGCCAGGGGACAGGCTAGTTATATTGACATATCCAAGCCCACGAATACAACTGCATGACGATGCCACGAGAATACTTGAAGCAGGAAGGATTAGATCTTGTGATCAAAGTATATTAATCTTTTGGTTGAAGTATATGTAGAACTATTTTTCCTCCATATCATACCCATTTGCTCCAGTTGATAGACCACATAATTGTGTTCAAGTTTACCCATTTTAAGGAAGAATATTATTAACAAATTATAAAATACCAAATGATCATGATCTTAGTTTTTTACTGTTTAACTTTAACCATCATTCTTACATATTGTTTCCCACGCAAATTGATTGTCGTCCATTTCTGTCACTAGAAGCTGGATGTAGCAAGAACATCCAATGTTATTCTGTCATGTGAGATATAGTTTTTTATTTATTGTTTTATTGGGATAGAAAGGTCCAAAAAGTTTCCATATACACTCTCTCAAGTCTCAAGCCTCTGCTCAAATATAAAAACAGTTGCGTCTCCCGCGCAAAGTACTTGTATTTTTATCTGTTTATTGTTTATTGATACCACCAAATCCTAATTTAAGATAAATTCGGAGACTGACCTCGCTTGATAATATTAATTATTCTTTTTAAATAAAAGCTCGTTCCTCTCATCATCGCTACTTTTCCTTCTTATTACATTTGTATGTTAATTCCTCAACCTAGTTTCATGTCTAGAAATTATTTACGGTCAAACTGACTGTTTCCTTCTCAAACATTTTTATTTTATTTTGTTTGTTTGAAGGGCTGAATTTGAGTTGTCTGGTGCACAGTCTGATACACTAAGTTCCACTAGACTCAGTTCTTGTTTTAAATTATTCTATTTCAATACATGAAGCGAATGGTTACAAATTAAAAATTCATCATCTTATCTGTCCATCAGAAATCATCTTAAAGGGAATTTCTGCTCAGTTTTGTGCACATTACTTATACTTAGAAAATTTCTCAGTATATTCCAAATATCTATTTGAGTAGCTACGCACAGTTTTTTCAGAAACTGCATGTTATTTTCACCCGAGTTTCAATGAAAGCTTGGCTGATGTAATGATAATTAAAAGTAAAGGCTGCGTATGTTCCTGTTTCTTTCTAAAATTGGGTTCCTGGAGTTGATTTTATCAACTTTGGTGTTGGTTAGAACCCATTTGTTTACATAGAACAGTAACATAGTCTACTAATCATTACTGTGACTCAGACTTAATGTCTGTCTCTTTTTAGGTTTTCTTTGAAACTTTGATTGCTATACAGCAACTTTGGTTTGTATTTCTAGTTGATTCCCAGAATGTTGATTCTGTTTTTTATTTGGTTTTGTTTAATTGATTTATTAGCTTTAGAGTGGTTTGGTTTATACTGACTTTTATTCTTGTTTTGGAGTTTATCTTATAAATATTCTATTATGAAGTATTAATCAGTATCCATTGACATGTATTTTTGGTTTCTACATTGTTGGTGTGCTTTCTTTTCTATATGTGGTGGATTCAGATGAATTTTAGGTGTCAAAAGTTTCAGCCAAGCCAAGGCTGCTAAATTCATGGCTTTTTCACAAGTTTTAAATTCAAATGAATTGCTTTCATTTTTCCATTTTCTTAGCTTGTCAAGAATCAATTTGATCCCTAACTCCTGAGTTTGAGGGTGTTCCAAAACAATTAATAATGAATGTTTGTTAGTTCAAAATCAGACTATGGGCCTTTTCCTATTATATACTTGTTTTGAAACTGTTTTTCTTGTGATTCTTTAACATCCTTCCTATAGAAGAAAACTGAGAAAATTGTGATTGGCACTGTGTAGTTCTGCCAAAAATTGTGATTTGAAAGCTATCAAATTTATAAAGCATTTACAGACAATTGAGACCTTAATATGGGAGGCAAAGAGTCTTGACATCACAGTCACCCACTAAAATAATTTATATAACTATTTTCCATCTATTCTGGCTCTTCACCACACTCTTCCTCCACAAATTACGAGGATTATGAGAGATGACAGTGGCTCAAGTTAAAGTATTAAAAAATCTGTGATGATTACCATTAAGACTAGGTATTATGCCGCTGTGTTGTTTAAGAACATTTTGCATTTTTGCATTTTGATATATATTTGCCACTGTCAGCACTAGTGGCTGTTTCTATATTATCCTGTTGAGTCTCTAACTTGAATATACATTTGATTACTGCATAAGTAAGTGACACAAGCTCTCAGCCATGCTGGTCTGGAGTCTTCCAATCTCTTTATAGGGCTTGCCTTCGCTAAAGGCAATGAGTGGGCGGATGCCAGGTCTTTCAAGCATGGGAGCCTGCATCACCTTGGGGATTCTTTAAATCCACATGAACAGGTGATCACTACCATTGGCAAAATTCTTTCAGCTTTTGATGGGGATAACCTCATACTCTGTAGCATATTTTAAGTCTGCCTACAAGTTAGATGAAAGAGAATCCATTTTCTTATCTCGCTACTCGTGATTGAGATGCTTTTAGCTTCTATCCAGATGATAGGCCACGTAATGGTTGAGGAAGTTGTCAGGCGTTACAGAGAAATAGTTCCACACATTAATTTAGCTGGTTCATTTAAATGAGCTTTCCAACTTGGGTTTCATTCGCATTCATTATAGAACTATTGGAACTAACCCCTGGTTGTGTTTGATTATGACAGGACCAACGTCATTTGCTCCAATTATTGAAACTGCTAGTAGAATTGTGGACAATAGCGGTGGTCAATAACATGTTCTTATGATCATTGCTGATGGACACGTTAGTTTCCTTATTCAGACCCATAATTCTCATTGCTTTGAAAATATGAAAAACTTTTATTACATTCACCAGGATGCTAACAGAAATTCATACTCAAAAGGTCACTAGAAGTGTAGAAACAGGTTATGGTCAGTTGAGTCCTCAAGAGCAAAATACAATTAATGCCATTGCGAAAGCAAGGTTATCATCATTTAGAACTCTTCTCATTTTTTATGCATCGGGTGATTTATCGATATCGCATTCTAAGGACCTATCAATCTTTTCCATTGAATATCCTTTGTCAATAGTTTTGGTTGGTGTAGGTGATGAACTGTGGGACGTGATGCACAATTATGACAACAACATTCCTTCTCAGGCTTTTGATAATTCCCTGGTTGGAAACAAAACTGAGGAACTTGTACAATTTTTGGAGCTGGTTTTCACATTCTCCTTGTTCTTTCATTGTAGTTTGTGAATTTTACATAAATAATGTCAAAACACATCCATATGCCTAAGAAGGAGACGGAGTTTGCTCTGGCTGCAATAATGGAAATACGGTCACAGTACATAGCAACAATAGACCTCCAACTTCTGGGGTAATTTCACTGCATGCATCTGAATCGTTGCTTGGTGATTGAAATATCTGTTTAATAGCTGTTCCATTATCATATGCAGCTCTTGAAGCAAAAGACTGGGAGGTATCCTCTTCCTCCTCCTTATGGAAACAACTCATTGAATTCCTATCCTGTGTACATGCAGTCAAGTCACAGTGAACAGAGAATTGGATATCATAATGCTCCTTCTCCCTCTTCTACTGAACATTCTTCGCAAATCAGGGTACATCTATGATTTTGAGATGTAAATATGCACATCATTTTTGTAAATGCATTCAGTTTTGAGACTGATAAGCATCTTGTTTGAACACTATATCTGTTCACAATTGATGGTTCCAACATGCTTTACAGAGTCGTTATCTGTGCCTCGGGAATAAGAAAGATCTTGCATTCAGATGTTGACATCAGGTAATCCGAAACAATATTCATTTTTTTTTTCAGTTCTTAATTACTGTTCTCTATTTTCTAATGTGTATGGCAACCTCCTTTGCAGACATGCTATATGATTGTGGACTGAGATTTGAGCTTTTGTCCAATTTGGCAAACCTATGTAACCACAATGACAGGGCTGTGTAAATAATGCATAGGGTTGAGAAGTTGTTGGCTCCTCTACAGTCACATTTGCTATTTTACAACTAGGGGTGTTCAGAATCTAATCCGATCTGCTCAATCCATTCGATCCGCTCAATCCGTCCGATCCGCTCAATCCGATATGTATAAATCCGATCCGTGGATTGGTGGATTGGATATGGATTGAAAATTTAAAAATCCGCAGTTGATGGATTTGATATGGATTTACTTCTATAAATCCGCAAAAATCTGTGAATCCGCAAAAAAAAAAAAAAAAAATATATATATATATATATATGTATATAAATTTTTAAATTTAATTAAAAAAATTATAAATGTGACATTACATAGTTACATAAGCACTATAACATATCTTAGTCATTACCCAATAATAATATAAAATGAAAAATAATTAAATAATCAAATATACAAATATACAAATATAACTTGTAAAAATTGTAAAACAAAATAAAAGCAAAGTCATCACTAAAGAAAAAGAATATAACGCGTCAAAAATTCTAAAGTCAACCAAAAGAAAGAATACGACGCCAAATCACAAATAATTTAAAACAAAAAAGCCTCAACACACACTAGCAACATTCAATCTGGTTGGATACACTCTACATTTGAAGGACATCGCCACGCGAGAGCAAAATCTTCTTTCCCAAGTCCATCGAGCCACTTCACATTCACTAGTTCTAAATAACAATTTCACTATCACAACCTCAAGATCGCCAGTTCTCGTGACAAACTCCGTAATCACCACTTTTCGATAAACGGTGAAAGATCGACCTGTTTGGTTTCAAAGCTTCATTTCAATTAATTGTGGCTTTATTTGAACAATTAAATTTGGTGTTATATTAACGTATTATTGTAATTTTATTTGAACAATTAAGCTTGGTGTGTTATATTTTGAAATTTTGAACGTATTATTGTAGCTTTATTTGAATAATTAGTCTCGATGTGTTATATTTTGAAACTTTAAATGTATTATTTTAGCTTTATTTAAACAATTAATTTATTTAAATTTTATTCAATTTTAAATTTAATTGGTAGTAAAATTATTTTTATATTAGTTTTTTTTTATTTCATTAGTTGGAGAGAACTAAAATTTTTAATTCGAAAATTAGTGCGCAAAATGGTGGATTGGATATGGATTGAGTCAAATCCGCATCCGATCCGCAGATATATGGATTGGATTTGAATTGAATTTTATTAATCCGTAAATTGGATTGGATTGAAAAATTATAATCCGTAAAATCATGGATCGGATATGGATTAATATCCAATCCGTAAAATCCGATCCACGAACACCCTTATTTACAACATAAGTGGATATCTCTGTACAGTCTTTCCCCGAAGTTTTTTTTTCCCTCTCCATTTTGGTGAACATTAAAGAACTACATGCTTCTAACCGCTCTTGATTTTGTGTCAATGTTTAATTTGCAAACTGAAAAGTTAATGAGGATACGATTTTGTTCCGATGCACAAGCTAATAGTAGCGGATCCAAGACAGATACATGCATCATAATGAAATTTATTGTCCAACTCATTTTTCCTACTATGGAAGGACTATATTGAGAGGGCAAAGGCTAAAGTTACTAGATTGAATTTTTTTTTTTTAATTTTTGACTGGACTATTAAGGGAAAGCCACTGGTTGTTGAGGCAATGGAATGATTCTACTTTCTGTTGGCCCAATTCTTCAAGCAGGAATCGACCATTTACACTTCGAATCATCTGTACCCGATAATGGGCTCCAAACTATTTAGTGCACGGAATCGTCTGTTTCTGATCCTCTCAAGAATTTCGTAAGGTTTTGAAGAAAAAAATTAATTAAAACAAAATGTTTGTACCATGCCGATGCATTGTGTACTGATTGCATATGACCCAACTTGACCAATAAAAAATAATGTCACGTGCGGAGATGACAAATAGGTATTGCAAGGGCCATCCCTAGTGCTTATATTATTTTCATAAAAGGAGAAGTAAGGTTTGGGTCTTGCTATAAATACGTAGGACGTAAGAGCCAAAAACTTGTCATTCTTGCCTTCTATTAAATAATCTTCAAAACTTGAGCAAGCCCTAGGCAGGAAATGCTGAGAGAGGCAACTTTTGTTATTGCTCTTACTTGGTTCCTGGCAGCAGCATCAACCATCATTTGTGCAAATGCCAGTATGCCACAGCAGCTGATCAACGTCGAGCATTTGACCATACTGTTTACCCCCAAGGTAAAACCATTCTGCTTGCTCTTTTTCTTTCTCATCTAACCACTTACTGCATTTGTGAGTTGATAATGATCTTCGCAATTGAAGGTTGTCGCTGCTGCTGGTTTATCTGGAAACCTCAAATCCACTGCAGCCAGGTCTGTTGCGGTGATGGATGTTGCTCATCAACATGAGGCATCAATGGCATGTGAAATCACCATTGCCTTTGCCTCCAGCGGACAAAGATCGCTGGACACTGTTAATAAAATTATCAGTAACAACAACATATTTTCCAGAAAATCGGGAAAAAGAAATAACAGGATAATGGCTGTCTAATGCAAAAATCCTCTGTTTGTGATATTTAGATGTTAATCTTTGGAATGTTAAAATAATATCAATTACAATGAACCATCGTCATTACACAATTGAATAATAGCTGCCACAAGCAAGAAACAAAATTGAAACTCACTGTAGCTCCAAGGACATGCAATAAGCAAGAGATCCATTGAAAAATACACGGGAGGGCTCATGATAAATAAAAGATTAAGATTAAATAACCTCAGTGCATAATGGTATACTATTTGTTACATAGCATTACATGGTACAATCACATGATTGCTACAATAACCTTGAACAAATTTGAATATTTCTAACTATCGTATTCTTTCACCCTACATTTATTACCAGCAGCTTCAGAAGAGGGACTATCAAAAACCAAGAAACCTCCAAATCCAATCACATTATAAAGAACCATACAAGCAGAAAGCAAATCACGCTCCATCTATTATGTGTTCTAAAACCGGATGAGTTAGTGTTGGTCACACCGACAGGAAACCTACACTCACCAACCGATGGGTCCAAGAAAGTGACCATACCAAGCCCATCAAAATTACAGCTTTTTTCATTCTGCATTTGTAGCTGATAATAACTGTTGAATGCATAAGAGATGTTCCCCTTCGCTCCAATTCCATTGCATGATCCCCCATAGTTGAGTGTTGTACAATCTGCAACACTACAAGCAAGCTTAATGTGGTTTGCCACATCAGACAGATCCTGAGATGGATTTGCCACACACCATCGTGATGGGAGATACTGGACGTTCCTTGCATTCTTTAATACCTTGTTGCCCAAGCCAAGGTTTAGTGGATATTTAGCTTGCCCATCAAAGGAGAAAATGCCCCAATGTCTCTCAAAGTTTCCCGGAAGTATGCTCTTGGCCCCTTCATCAAGTAAACTGAAAAGATAAATATCCATGGGAGGGGCACCCGGCCTAAGAGGGGTTCCTTTGTTACTCAGAACGTGATTAATCAGGCCCTGGTTGAATGTCCTTGCTGCGGTGAGGTTAGCACTGATGGCTCCATCCGTTGGCCAACCCACCTCCCCAATGACTATAGGCATCTGACCATATCCAAGCTTGCTGAGTGCTGCAACTAAAGTGTCAAAATTTCCATCAAATGCATTGGAATAAACATTTGGTCCATCTGTAACAGGATGGCTAGTACCCTCAAAGAATGCATAGTCTTCAGGAAAATCTGAGTTCCCGTAGAGGCTAAGAAACGGGTAGATATTGACTATAAATGGGGAACCATTTGAGTTGAGGAACGAAACAAGTTGAGTCATAATTTGTGTTAATTCAGGACGAAATGCCCCTTGAGAAGGAAGAGAAGACTCGTATGCATCAGCATTGCAAGGGACAACCAACTTTACATAACCAGCAAGATTTGCTTTAGCCAAGGACTGTTGTAGATTGAGGAGAGCAGGGACAACATAGGACTGGAATTGCCCTGCATAACTTGTGAGAAATGGCTCATTTCCTACAGCAATATACCTGTTGTTGCATGATAAGAATAGAACAGCATGTTAGAAATCTTGACTACTTGATATATACAGAAATTTCAAGCTTATTTGAAGTAGTCTCAGCACTGTTAAGTTTTTGCATCTGATTTTTGCAAAAAAGGTACCAGTTTCTTTTGCCTATTGATGGGCTCTTACAATAAAAGAGGAGGGGGCAGCTATTAAGGCACTCAGACCTATATTGCTCCTAGATCGAAAAGATTTTAGAAGTAGATTCTTCAACTAAATCAGGAAAAATATGAGAAACCTGATCGGATGTCTATTTGTATCATTAACCTCCCATGAAATTTGACAGAAGTCCTGCAAACATTGATACATTATGCATCCAAAAAACTACTACCACCTTTTCAATTAAAATTGCCCTCTCTCTATTTCAAACACAAACTCATTTCAACAGAAACAGCAGCACAAGCTCAGAAAAAATTGGCTTAAAGAGGTCATGAATTGTTGAAAATGGAAGCACATGCGGGTGCAATAAGATAATAAGTTTTCATATACATTAAAGTTGAAATAACAAATTGGACTCACTTTCCTTTTTTTTTTTTTTTCTCCCTTACTTTTAGAAGCATCTAACTCAAGCTATTCGTTTGTGGGATTTCTCCCCACATAGCTTTCTTTCAGTTTTTTTTTTTTGGGTTACAAATAACAAATTGGACTCATACTTGTTGGTCTAACCTACAGTATAGGGATAAAATCACCAAACCATTCGATAAAACTTTTTTGAAGTGAGTCAGATTCTGGTTATCAAGAAAGAACTTGGATATGTTTAGTATAGAAACCTTACTAGTAGATAATCCCCAGAAAACTGCAAGTAAGCACCAAGCAGCAAATCATTTCAAAAAATATATCAGGTTTTTTTTTTTAATTTTATTTTGTAGCTAAAACGAAAAGAAAGAAAAAAGAAAGATGGAGAGGGAGGGAAGGAGGGAGGGAGGGAGCGGAAAGATTTTAAATATACTGCTGTACCTAATATCAGCACCACCTTTAACGAGGTATCTGGAGACATTCTGGCGAACCCACAAATCAGAAGCAGCAGTGGAAGAAGAGAGTGTAGCCAACATCTCATTTGGGATACCAACCATCACCTGAATCCCACTCCTCATTAAAGCAACTAACGCATCTGGGTCCGCATCAAAAAGCTTCACTTTCTGTATCTTGTTATCTTTCAATAGATCCACCACTGTGGATGGCTTCAACTTGTGGGAGGAGACTGATCCCCAGTTCACTCCTATTGCTGATTCTGTCATTGGAAGTGAGAATGATAGCAGTAACGTTGTTGTAATCACAATAATTGAAGTTGCACTTGCACTAGTACTAGTACTACTAATCCTCCTATTCCTCCTATTTGCTTGTGGCATTTTTTCTCGCTCAAAATCAAAAAACAAGAATGGCGACTCCGCGCTGCAATTGCTTGCTACTTTATTCATTCATTCATTCATTCATTAGAGCACTTCCAGTGATAATGAGAGATAGAGAGAGAGAGAGAGTTGTATCTTTCATTTCATGCCAATCGGCATCACAAATTGGAATAATGTGGCCGATTTAATTAAAAAAAAAAACAAAATAATAAAAAGTAAGGAACGGTGTAATAACCGCTAAAAGAGTAAAGTGCTACCAAATAGCAATGGCATTGTTAATTGATATTTTCATGATTTAATCCTATTTGCAATGACTGAAGTCCCCTCTTCGCTGCAGCTCCAGGTACCGGGTTTTTTTTTTTTTTTTTATAACATGAGATTATTGCTTAAATTACAACTTATATTATATAAGAGTATAACTGATATATATAATTATATATATATCTTTGAGATCATTGACGTTTATCTTGATATATATTTTTATACCGAATATTAGGACGTCAATACGATATATATATATATATCGAGATCTGTTTATCTTGATATATATTTATTTTTAACCCTATCAAATATTCGAGGGACGTCTCAATCTGGTAGAAAGAACCTAAAGAAACGTTTAAATAAAATCGAATGCGTCTGCGGAGGCTTATGAGTTAGTTACCGGGTTAAATGGCTCATTTTCATTTACATTGCAAGTGTGCCTCCCTCACTGGGAGTTCTTTCATTTTCAAAATCTTGGCCTTATCACTTTCCAGTTCACTTCATTATTGATCGTATTTTCTTTAAGACAGGGTATTATTATTCTCTTTATTTCTTTTTCCCACGGCAGAATTGTTATCCTTTTCTTTTTCTTTGTACTGAAAACAAACAACACAAATGAAATGAGGTGAATAAATTTTAAAATACATGAAAAGTACGAGTCACACAATAAATAAATAACATTATGACATGTATGTATTTATCTTATAAAATTATTATATTATATTAAAATTAATTATATATATTATACATACATGTATTATTTAGTTATATTAATACTGTTGTAAAAAATTTTAAAGAGGTGATGCTTGGTGCATATTTTAATTTATCTTTATCACGGAACAATTAACTAATAAACCGACATTCGCGTGAAAATTTGACTAACGTCCGTCGCCTTGTGGCATGGCATTTACGCTTTGCGCCTGCGCCGACTCCTCTACCGACTGTTTGTAGCACTAGCACCAAACTCATCGGCGTTTGATTTTTCTGGATTTCGCCAAAATATATAATGTTTTCTTCTGTATGCATCACTATCTGCCAAGGCAGTTCCTATTTGGGATTGGAAGTGGGTCATCGCATCTACTTTGCGCTTTCAATCTTTCACTTTATGTGCTTATCTAGTTGTTTGCTTTTAGCTTTTCAAACTGTTAAAATTAGAGGCTTTGTTTTAGGGTCCACGTATTTAATTAGCGAGGAGATGATGATTCCCAGCAAGTACCAATCACAATCTGCTTTCTATCTTTGTTTTTCTTTTTCCTAAAAAAAAAAAAAACAGGCACAGCGAAATTAGCCAAAGGTCTTTGTAACTTTGTTGATTATTATTCCTCTCGCTAACCAAAGAAACCCTTTTTTTCGCTCACCTACTTTTTACCTTTGCTGAGCATTCCTGAAAATAGATTTCAGATGTACTCCGCACATGTTGACCATTTGCTGGTGCTTGTTTGCTCAATCTTTCACCGGCACGTATTACTTGCAAAGATTCATAGAGCACATGATATGGCATTGTTTTTATTGATTGACCCCAGTCTCAGTGGGAAATCTAATCATTCATTCTTCGAAAACAAGATTTAACATGATCAACCCCTATTGATTATGTTAACAAAAGCATTTGACATTTATTTCATCTTAATTAATGTCACACCACACCACCACCAAGCTCACTACAAATACTAGAATGAATTAAACAAATGTCATTCATTAATTCTATCACAAAATGAGTATGCAATGTCAATGATGCTATTCATTTTCATTGGCAGGCAGCGGTCACGATGTGAGATATAAATGAAAATGATCAATCATGAAAATGAATTAAACAAATGTCATTCATTAATTCTATCACAAAATGAGTATGCAATGTCAATGATGCTATTCATTTTCATTGGCAGGCAGCGGTCACGATGTGAGATATAAATGAAAATGATCAATCATGAAAATGAATTATAAAGGGGTACAAAAAAGGGTCAAGAATTTACTTTTCGACTGCTATGTTCTTGCTTGGTTAGCTGGGCTGTGACAAGAAGCCTCTATATATAGCAAAAATTGTTGAAATATTTCAACCATGACAGCCGCTCCGCTCATTTCCTACTCTGCTGTTTGTTTCAACTAAATCCTCATATATATAGAGTGGCAATCCGCAATCAAATTCACGCTAGAATTAAAGAAAGAAGCGCCCGGGAATCTCCCAGTTTAGCATCAAACTTTCTGTGAAGTACAAACAAGTAATTGCACCAGAAATTTTTAGAAAAATAAATTCAGATGCATGTATAAAAGAAACCACTAGATCTTCGTGAAGATCCTCGTAAAATATGGTATGGCTCAAACATTTAGCTCTTGACAAAATCTGGCTGATTGGTGACAGTTCTGACCCATGCCCATTTGTGGTCCTTCGTGTTAACTGCGTTCGTAGCTTGTGCCACGTCTTCCAATGGAATATAAGCATAGTTGCCATTAATAGGACCACTTACAAACCCGGTGTACCCTGCCATAACACCATGTATAGCTGAGTGTGCAAGAAGAGTGCAATATAAGTTATCTGTAGCATTTGCTGGAACAGCACGTATCATGTATGTAGGATCTATGTACTTTACTGTAAACAACTCGCCCGGGTGGTTTCTAGCCCACCACTTCTTCAGCTCTGTCTTCAACCAGCTACCAACATCTAAAAAAACCAGGTTTCCAGATTCATCCCTCTCTTCTGTCTGGGCAGCAGTTCTCGGAATCATATTCTGTCCTGCTCCCTCAGCAACAACCAACACCGCATGCCCATTCTCTTTTAGTCGATTATCCAGGAATTCAAACAGCCCTCCCTTCCCTTCTAAGTAAAATTCCATTTCCGGAATAAGACAGCAATCTACATCGCGGCTGCTCAATGTAGCATGGAGGGCTATGTGCCCTGTGCTCCGACCCATTAGCTTCACCAGGCCAATACCATTAACCGCACTCTCTGCCTCAACGTGAGCTGCACTGATTGCCTGTTGAGCCATTTCTACTGCTGTCTGAAATCCAAATGATCGATCAATAATGCCCACATCATTGTCAACTGTTTTTGGAATTCCAACAACTCCAACATTTAGTTTTCTGCGTTGAATTTCATCAAAAATTTCTACAGCCCCACGCATTGTGCCATCTCCACCTATGATGTACACCTGCTCATATGTATGGAGATGTTGAGTTGAATAACAAGTTCAATAAACAGTAGCCTTCTAGCATACAATTTAGGGGACCAGGGTTTGAATGGCAGAAATACAACAAATAAAACTTTGTTGGTTCACCACATTCTAGAACATTTCAAGACCTGAAGAAAGTGAGATTGGAGGAAGATCTGAATAGCACACCTAACAGATGGCAGGCCAAAAGAAGAACTAAAGCAGTAAGAAAACCATGCAACAGCGATCATCCTTCATGTTCACCTCACTCTAGATCATACCATCATTTGGACTTTCTCAAGTGATGAAGTATCTTAGTTATTATTGATTACAAACCACAAAAGTTGGAATTGAAATAAAATCACTAGACTATTAGAATCATCCAATCTATAGAATGCAATTAAGGAAAGGAAGAAATAAATAATAATATGCTTGCTTGGTGCTGCAATATTCCAGAATGGTAGAATTAGAAAGGGCAGTTAAACATCCAGGGAAAAATGAGAGATGAAATGTTCAGAGAAAGAAAAACGGTGACCTGATTAAAGGCGTTGGTTTGAATAGCATCAACAATTTGATGGAGATCAAAGCCACCCCTAGAGGTTTCAAGGACAGTGCCTCCAAGCTTATGCCATCCACGAACCATCTTGGGGTTCAACACAAGGGGGTTTCTTGTAGTTCAATAAAACCCTCTGTAGCCAGCTTGTATTCCAAAAATTTGCCTAACTCCATACAATTCCCACAAGCCCACCACCAACTCCCTTATAACAGTATTCAACCCAGGACAAAGTCCGCCACAGGTAACAATAGCAGCCCGAGTGTTTTTGGGTTCAAAGAAGATCTGCTTACGTGGACCAGCTCTATGGTATGCCACGTGGACACGGGGATCGGAATCAGAGAAGGCTCCACAAGCAGAAGAAAGGTCGTAAACAATCTGACGTAGAATCACGTCTGAAGGTGAGACGTAGAAACCGTGAGAAGGGTGAAAGAAACGATTTTGATCAAGCGGGTTGGTGTAAGTTTTGAGGTTTTCAAGCTGAAGGTAGTCCGTTAAGTGTGGGACTTTTTTAAGGTTAACAGGAGAGAATGATATTGATGGGCTGTTGGTGTTTCTGTTGGGTTCCCCTGCTGTGCCCAGATTATTATTATTACTGGCTTCTTCTTCTACTTCTCGTTTGGAATTTGAAAGAGCCATGGCTTAGCAACTTTGCTTTGTTCTTGATTTTTGATTTGGGAGGAGCAGCCAGGCAGAAGAGAATTAGGCGTAGGCAGCTCCACATGGTAGACACTGGACGGATTTACTGTTGCACTGTACATACGTGGAGCTAGTAGATAGAAAAACGTGGTAATTTATATTGGCGGTGCGGGTATGTAGTGCCACGCGAGGCCATGTGTTTCGAGTTTGACAGAGACCCCGGCGAGGCAAAATCTTATCTATTATCTATGCATCTGACTACACGAAATGTGCCTGGGCTCGGCCTTTTACTTTATAACTCCTTGCTCTTGGTCCATGAAAGTACGTAACATCATTATGGATGAGCACGGCGCTGCCTGCGGCGCCTACAGCCTCTGCCTCCCCCTCCTCCTTTTTTTTTGCCCTTTGCTTTTAGAGTTAATGATAAGTATTGATATAGAAATTTATTGATATTTATAATTGTCTAGAATAAGTAACTTAAATCACAGTTCAAATTTCTATCCTTACAAAGGTTTGAGACATATTTGCTCCATCCAGAAACCAAAAAGGGAGATGCTTGCCTCTACCTAATTTTTAATTGGGAGAGGACATACCCACCTCTACCTTGCCTTTGATTAGTTTAGTTTTGCCATCGCCATTGATTATGCATTCAGTAATCATAAAATATATGTTAAATATCCACCGATCATTTGATATTTCACATTTTATTAAAAGTACATCAATTTTTTTAATTTTTTTTACTGCTATTTACCTAAAATTTACAAAATATATCACTTTTTTACTATTTTATTGTTATGAAAAATATAAAATAATCAATAAAGTAAAAAGTGATGCGCCTACATAGTAAAAGTGATATTCTCTCAGGAATAGGAAGCAGGAATTATACTGCTCAAGAATAGGGAGCAGCAAAACTATGATCTCCCAAGAATGAGGAGCAACAGAACTAAAGATGGCTAATGACGCGTGCAGCATGTATGATGACGTGCGCGCGAAAGCGAAAAAGACGCGATTAAAGATGAAAAGATGGTAAATAATAGAAAATATAAAAAGTAAAATATCTTGAAATTAAATGTTTTAATATATTTTTTAGCATAGACTTTTAAAAATTAATTTAAATCATTAAATCTTAGTTTAAATAAATATTCTAATTTTTTATGTTTATAATTTATTAAATGAATAAATAAATATCATGATTTTAATAAATAAAATTATAAATATCATAATTTTATTTATTATATTTATTAAATGAATAATGTTATTTATGATATTTAATTTTATTTATGATATTTATTTATTTATGTTTATAATTTATTAAATGAATAAGTAAATAACTAAATATCATGATTTTAATAAATAAAATTATAAATATCATAAATTTATAAATCATAAATAAAAAATAAAAATTTGTACAAAATTAATAATAAAATATTTTTCATATTAATATTAAATCATAACTTGTAAGTTGTGACCTATGATTTGTTATATTAATATTTCGTAGTTATGACTTATTGTAATGATTATTTGAGGGTTATATTTTTATTTTTAATTAATTATTATTATGATCTATGGAATTAAATGTAATTAAATTTATGTATTGTTGTGTTATGAATTATGATTGATTATTGTGAAATAAAATATATAGTTGTAAAATTGTGATAAACTAATAATAAAATGTTAATTGCTCTCTTAATAAAAATTAATATGATTATTATTATTATTATTATTATTATTATTATTAGGTTGGTTAAAAAGACGTCGATTGAATAAAACACGCTTTTTTTTAAAAAAAGAATTACTTTGAACGACCATTGCTTGGGGAGTAGCAAAACTATGGTCCCCGGAATGGGGCCTAGGAGTGGAGGATGGCAAATCTCATGGGTCCATAGGGGCTCTTGACCCAATTTTAAATTATGGGAAAAAGTCAAGTCTTCATTTGGTATCATTGAAGTAAGTCTTATTTAATCACATAAGATCTTTTAAAAATTTTATAGTGTTTGGTTATTTTTTAGTAGAGTTTTTTAAATAAATTTAATTTACTCTCTTAAAAAAAAATTTGAGCTTTTAGTAGAGGTTAGAGAGTTTTTCCAAAAATATATAATATAAAAAATATCAGCTTTAATGGTTCAAAAGTCTTTTTTTATCGACAACTTTTTTTCAAAAATTTATAAAAATCTCTATAAATTTATACTATTATAAAATTTCTATTTAATAAGTTAAATAAAATAGAAGAGTTGTCGTAGAATCAAGCCCAGTAAAATAAAAAGTCGACAATAGTAGGACATTGCTTGGTCTAGAAGCAAATTAAATAGAGTCTGGCACGGATACAACCTATAAAAAGGTATAAATATTCTATAATTAAAATCCTAGAGGATAGAGGAGCGTTAGATAGAGTTTAAGTTAGAAAATGACTTTATCTATAGAATAGTATAAAAGTAGAGGCCTCTCATAGTGTAAGGCACAAAAAAAAAAGCAAAAAGAGGGAGAGTTGAGTTGTAAGTGTGATCTTAATAAAATATTTATCTTTCTTTACCTGTGGACGTAAGTCAAAAGCCGAACCACGTTAATTCTGTGTCTTTTTATTATATCGCCCCCATATAAATTAATTCTCTAGTTAACCCAGAAATATGCGTCAACATCTATTAACATTGTTAAAGAATACTGATAAAATAACTATTTTGCCTCTAAATTATATCATAGCTAAATGAAAAAATAGATTTCGTTTTGTAGCTATTGGGACCAATCCCAATGACGGTTACAAAATTATCTATATAACCTCATCAATTTGCTAATCCAAAGACATAGAATCACCAAAATAAGTCCCCCAGCTAATTCTAGCTCATTTACTATATAAATTAAGAACTCTTGATCACATAATTCTTATTGAGTAACATATCTTTGATAACAATAATAAATCACTAACAGAAACAGCCGTAATTATCCAAAATACATTCAAAATAACTATAAAATTAGTTATGAGAGATCTTGAACATTATAGTTTGCTCCTTCAATTGAAAATAACAACATAAAATTAGTTATGAAACTTAAGAGTATACAGTATGCTCATATTAATCCAAAATAACAATAAATTCAAAAAATATCCAAAATAATAATCAATACATAGTCTTTTTACGCTCAGGAGTAAAATAGTTATTTTATTAGTATTCTGTCAAATTCTCTAATAGTGTTAATGGAAAAGTGAAAAAGTAATACACTTTGTAAAATTCAAGTAAATAGTTGCAAAAAAAAAAAAAAAAAATTTGGTGTATTTTTTTTTTAAAGTGAGAAACATTAAGTGGTCAGTGGATATTTACCCTAAAATATATTTATTGAATTAATAAATGCAAAAAGAATTTACTAATTATTTAAAGATTTATCATATGAATGAATATTATTAATTAATTAAAGAGCAATATTGGCTTCACTTCATCATAGAATATTTTTGTGACCTTATATATATATATATATATGAAATGTATATGGTAGCTTCTTTCAAAGAAAATAGAAAATGAACATGAATAAATATACGCGGCAACGGCAATGGTGATCAGAGAATCATAAAATTGTTAAGTTTGCTAAGTTAATTAGTTACTACTACAGTCAACATTAGTAGGTATTAATTAATAAATCAAAACGACGACGGCGGAAATGTTGAAGAATGATATCAATGACCCACGATTCATTCATTCAAGCCATGAGGTTGGGTTAACAATTATGTAGTTGAATAACATTTATTTGATCTCTGCAACGCTGATGAGGTCGGTGTGGCCAACCTTCTTCCTCAAGCCAGCAGCCAACTTGACAGCGTCAACTCCCTCTCCAATCACTACCACTTTATCTTTCTCTGATCCTTCTAATCCCACAAAGTCCACACCTGCGCACATTAATTAATTAATTCAAATAATTGTTCATCTCCCATTAGCTAATAGTTAGTTCTGCATCTGCAGCATGCATGCTAGCTAAACGAACCTGGAACTCAATCAACGAATTAATTTTACAAAATCATCATATGATATGATATGGTACGATATGATACGTATACATTTTTATTTTATTGATATATCTACCCAATTAATTTAATAAATAATTAGCATAGAATTACTACTACAACAGTGGGCACGAGTTGCATTGGTTCAGAATCAAATTAAACCGATAATTTTTACATAAAATGTATAATTCAACGATTAAGTTTGATTTTTTTTCAATTTTAAACCGTAAATTCCTTTCTATTTTGTGGGTTTTTGATTGTTTTTATACAAGCCATTTAATTATTTTAATTTTTTTAAAACTGAATCTAACCGCCGATCCGATTCAAATTTTTCAAGAGTAACGGTTTTGCTCCATCCAAATTACCACGTACTTACTTACCATCTGCCTCAGCGACGTGCTCGAGCGCCTGTGTCCGACACTTTTGGCAATTCATCTGTACCTTCATCACAATCTTCTGCTGCAATATTATATATAATTATTAATAATATCAGTTAATAATTAGTGCATACATGCATTGACATTACATTAACTACAGCGATCAAACAATTAAAGAAATTAAGAAGACGTACCTTCATTTTCTTAATTAATTTCCGATCGATCAAGTAAGGAGCAATTTTATAATCTGGAATATTGATGTTTACAATTTGGAAATTTGAAAGAAAAAAAAAAACACTAACAGCTGCAGAACTACACATATCAAAGACCAATTGAGGACCGCCTCCCTTATTATATAATAACAAACATAAGCAAGCTTAACACAGAAGTCATCACAAGCTGGCGTCGCTTGTGCTGTGTCCTGGAAATTACTGCTGTGGAAATCGCGTTAGTCAGTCAATGGAATGCCGCATGGATTTGTCCTACAGAGAGACTTCTTTAATTTCCTGGTACTGGTAGCTAGGAATTAGGACACAAAAGCTGAGTGAACTCATGACTTTTGAGTTTTGAATCTCCTTAGGGAACACGTTTTTTCTATTTTTTTTTTTCCAAAGTGTCAATTATTTACGCTATGTTTCACACGTCCCTTCCCAAACGTTAGGTTGAAAACATTAAGGGGATTAATAAAAAAAAAAAAAAAAAAAGTGACGAATGAAGTTGCCGAATCACCACGATAATTAAGAAAGCACCGATTATTATAATTTATATCCGATCATCACATCGCAAACATATTTGTCCATTTTTTTAATACCAATAACCAGTCAATATATGCATTTTTGATAAACCATGACGGGTTTTAATTACTTTTTCCCAATAAAGGGAGGTTTGGCTGATTTTCTCGTGGTAATCATCATGTCCCCCGTTGTAACCACAGGAACATGATCAAGCGGAGGAAATTATTTAATGAACATAAACAATACGGTTCCATCTAAGTTTTAAATAAAATACATAAAAATATTTGAGATATAAATTGATGTAAAATTTATACAAAAATAATTATGATGTAAATTGCTCTTAAGGGACAATTTATTATGGATAAATATAACATTATTGCTTCAAACACCCATTTAGCACACTAAATCAACATGCAATTCTCTTATTCTTAAACCTAATATTTTTCTTCCCAACTCCTTAAGGAGGAACTCAATATATATGTCTGACGACATATGTGAGATTAATGTAGCGGAAAACATGGTAGATAAATGAAACGTAAGATTTCAAAGAATGTCCATTGAGAAAAATAAGTTAAAAAGATGATAAATTATAATAGAGCAAACCTAGAAAGAGAATTTCACCTAAATAAGAAAAAAAAATTCTAATTTCATACCAAATATGACTTTAACCCAAAAAAAACCAAGTTAAAAAAAATTAAAAGACTCCCTAAAATAATAAAGCCTAACATATCATCCTACATTAGGCTCCTCCACTTGAAAAAAACTCTTCCTTAATTTTTCTCTAAAAAGATTAGGGATCATCAGCATGATGAATCTTGATATTTAGAACACCTACCTTCAGTTTCTTTGTAAGAATGGGTTCGGTGGATAGTCAAAAACTTATCTTTAAGTCATCGTACTGTGTGTTACAGGCACACTAATACCTCCATGGCATTGATCTTGATTCTTGGTGCTGTCAAAACCTCCCATCAAATCACATATCAGTTCCCCAAATTGAAGTTTTCATGAATCAGAGCCTCGAATAGAAGTTGTTAGAATAGATCTTGTACAACGATTGTACTATACTTTGATAGTGGAGCCCTCACTCCCTAATCGTCATTAGGAGAGCGGCTTCTTATACACTCATCTGGACAACAATTTTGATTACTTCTATTATTAGAGTGCTCACTCTCTAATCGTCGCTGGCAAAGCGATTAGAAATGATTCTTGCTTTGATGTCAAATATCATGGCAGACATGGTAGCTAAATGAAAAACAAGGTTTTAGAGAATTCCCATTGGGACACACAAACTTTTTTGAAATAAATTATCAAAATTTTACATAAACACTCAATTTATAATAGAGCATATCCACTACCTATATTAAATCAAGTAGGAGAACCCCACCTAGGGAGAAAAAGTACTCCAATTTCATACTAGGTAAGACTCTAATAAGTAATCTGGTTAAAAAAATTAAAAGACTCCCTAAAATAATAAAATCCTAAATATTATAAAATATCTTCCTATTTTAGACATCTTTTTAATTTTTTAGTTTACAAAACAAAGAATCAGTAATTTTTTACTTCAATTATTTGATGTTTCTTCTATGCCTTTTGCCTCGTAAGAGACCCAACTTGACATGAATTCTCCAATAATTAAAATAATTATATTTTGTTATGAAATATAAAATATGTACTTATTATAAGAAAAAGTTTTAAAATAACAATAACTATAAGAAAATATTTTACTATTAATTTTGTTATTCACACTGAAACCTATATTTCATATTTTAATTATTTAAATCTTTTTATTTTTATTTATATAATGTATTTAATTAAAAATAAATATAAAAGTGTTTTTGAAAATAACAATAATACTGTAAAATTATGGTATCAGGAGTATTGATTATTATAAAAGTAGTGGGGGTAAATGATATTAGAGATGACAATGAGGTGGGGTGGCCTACCCCATTCTCCACCCCACTAAAAATTTTTGCCTCTATTCCTCATCTCATTCCCTTAGTGGAGTGGGATGGGGAATCCCAATGTAGAGAATGATTTCTCTATCCCCACCTTATTCCCTATTTACCTATTTTATAGTAGGTATAAATACATAATTTCAGTAAATTAAAAATTAGTTGCTTAAAATAAAATTATCACCATATTATAAAGTATTTAAATTATTTAAAAAAACTCTAAAAGTTTAAAATAATATCTTAAAATAATATAAAAATTGAAAAATGTTTGAAGAGACCATCACCATAAGAGAGAAAAAAAAAATAACAATGTTTTAAAGTCAAAAAAGAATTATATTGCATAGTTTTCTTTTAGTTATATCCTGTTGATATTACATAAAAATAAAAAAATTATTAATTAACATTATATTTGATAAAATAAAAATTATTAAATAAGAATTAAAAAAATATTTATATATAATGGGGATTGGGGTAGGGGTGGAAAGTACAAAACCAAACCATACTCAGTTAAGAATCTGGGGATTATTTATCCCTCATTCCGCACTCCATTCCTAAAAAATTATTCAAAATTTTCTCCATTTGGGGTGGAGCCCCAAATTCGTGGAGGATTTTACCATCCCTAAATGGTATATATTGATTTAAGTAGGTAAAAAAACTAGCAATATCCTTATTGTCAATTTCAACTTAAAGAAATAACTCAAGGCTTAACAATCGACCTGTTTCTTTCTAATTTACCCGTATTTTGTACGCTGCAGTATAGAGTATAGAAAGTACAATTATTCATAATTTTTGGCTGCTACTTTCATGCCTTTTGTTTGTCTAATTATTTTGTTTGAGAGGTTTGCTCTCTTGGCTGTCCTCTGTAAGCTTTGCCGATATTTTATATATGAATTTGGAAACTTGACATATCTCCAAGTAATTGGTCAATTCCTTTGGACGTAGTTGAGACTTAGGCATTTATTAATTTCAGCTGCTGGTATTAACACTTGATGCTCAGGACTGCCAACAACCAGATATCTGGTGAATAACTTTGCTGGATTTGAAACCATTGGAGACAACCATTTTTAACATTGATTAAGGGCCAAATTGGGAGTGCGGTTGAAATTTAATAAACTATTTATTTCATAATTTTTTATAAAAATAGTGTTTAGTAAATTTTATAAAATCAGCTTATTTCATAATTTTCTCTATTTTGTCAGCAGTTTTTAAAAGCAGGGAGGGAGTTATTTTTCATAAGTAACTTATTTAATAAGCTACCACACCTTTTTAAAATTCATATTATAACCTTATATTTTAATTAAAAAAATAATTGTATCTCACTTATCCATAAACCGTTAAATATAAATCATCAGATATCATATTACTATCATAATTTAGTTACCGTCATAACCATGTACGTTCTCTTTAGTTTTAATCTAGTAAGTTCATATTCTAATTTCATAACTATGCCTTTTAAAGTTTAACCTATATTACATATTTAAGAAAAAAAAAATATGTCTAAACAATTTATTAAACATACTCTTAAAAAAAAACAATTAAAGTTTATATTTATTTTTGTCATTATATAATAAAAAAAATACTTTCGTAATAAAATTTATCAAACGCATATACTCTACTTTTCATACTCACGACAACCGCAACAGCACAGTTTACCAAACATCAAATTATTTTTTTAATCAGTAGCTTATTCCATCTGCATAGGACAAACATCTTATTTCATCAGCCTCCGCAATCTCAAACTGACCCTAATTCATGTATAATGGTTAACACTTAAGAGGCAAGTAAATTGATTTTTAATGTAATAATTGATTATCTAACTAAATAATTCATTTTTATTAAACCAAAAAAAAGAGTGTTTATAGTAATTTTATGAGTGTGTAGAGCAAATAAAGATAATTAATTTAAAAAGTTTTAGTGAGTTTTTTTTTTTTTTGGCATTTTAAAGATTGTATATATAAATTAGAATTCAATATTTTCAATTTAGTAGATGAGTATTAGGATAATTTTTGGAGTGTAAATAGCCCTATCTGTTTATTATATATTTCTTGCATTACATATAAATTTCTGTTCAAATACAAGGATTAATATATAAACAATTATTTTAATTTTTCTCAAAAAAAAAATTATATGTTCCTTTATCCGTTTATTAATAATAACAATTATCAGCTACGTAAAAGAAGATAATATATAACATTTACGAACGAATTTAGAGGTCAGAGCTTGTGCATGGAGATTGGAAAGCCCGATCGAGACTGATCTTTATCATCATATGATTTTGAAGTTTCTCATTTTCATATAAAGAAAGAAAGTAACAATAATTACAATTACTGTGTACAAATTGTAATTGGGGATTCATGGCCAACGTCAACTATTTGGATTGTCATTATCTTCATATCCAACTATTCTAATTTTGATTGGATTTTAATTAATGAGTAAATAACTTTATACAGAAGAAAACAGATGGCCGTGACCTGTCCTCCTAAGTCGGACTTCATTCCTAATCTGAATTATTAATTCCATAAATTCTAGGATTCTCCTTTAATTTCTTCTGTTTGGAGATTGAAATAGCTAGGTATCTGACTTGTCTACTAACATATAGAGGGAGAGTTAGAGAGGTTGAGTAATGGATAGAGTCATAGAGAGATGGAGTATCTTCTCTGCTTAAATCAGGGGATGCTAATATTTCTGATCATCTCACTTTGGTTTATAAAACAAGTCGTATCCCGGCAGAAGAGATTTGTAATTAAACTACACAACTGAACTACTGGTTTCATTATCATTTTAATTTGTGAACCTGAAATCTCACCACAATGACAATGTGGTTTCCAATCTCAAAGCTTTCATTGTTTGTCCTTTGTTACACTCTAATCTCATTGTTCCAGGCGCCGCCTTCTTTTGCAATCAAACAGGTGCGTACTCTCTTTAATTAATTTAATTATTAATGGTCGATCGTTCGCAACATGCACGTATTGGTTTTCAACTAATCTAATCTTTGTTTCTCTTATCTGTTTGTTAAAAAAAAGTCTTATGTTGTATACTTGGGGTCACATGCTCATGGCCCAGAAGTGACGACGGCTGATCTTGATCGTGTAACTGATTCTCATCATGAGTTTCTTGGATCATTCTTGGGAAGGTATATATATACATGCAATGCAGTTTAATTTGATATCACCTTTCGGTTTTATTCCTCTTATGCATATATCTGCACTTGTTGTGTACATGCATGGCATGCAGTACTGAAAAGGCCAGAGACGCAATCTTTTACTCATACCAGAACCATATTAATGGTTTTGCTGCTACCCTTGAAGAAGAAGAGGCAGCCGAGATTGCAAGTAAACTCAAAATGCATTTTATAGTCAACATTTATTTATCTGCTAACATTTTTTTAAAAAAGTAAATTAAACTATGTATATATATGTTCAGAGCATCCAGATGTTGTATCAATTTTCCCTAACAAAGGGAAAAAATTACATACAACACGTTCATGGGATTTTATGTTACTTGAAAACAACGGGGTTATCCATTCCAGTTCCGCATGGGGAAAAGGCAGATTCGGCGAAGATATAATCATAGCAAACCTTGATACGGGTATATACACCATTTATTTATTTATTTATTTATTATTCAATTGTTTGTTATATAACGTAATATATTGGAGAAGGGTGTCTGTTATTTATCTGGGATTTCTGATTATAAACTAAATGCGGCTCGGTAGGTGTTTGGCCCGAATCAAAAAGCTTCAGTGACGAAGGATATGGACCCGTTCCATCAAGATGGAAAGGTACATGTCAAAATAGCACTAAAGAGGGCGTTCGTTGCAACAGGTCAGCCATGCACATCCCCGACCCCCTCTAATCTATGAGTGCTGATCTAAAAATTATTACACCATGCGGTGCAATAGACCATATCTGATAGCTTTCCTAATTAGATTGGATAATTTCTATTATATAAAAATATTTAAGGATAGACTAAAATATAAAACATAAATGTTAGAATTTCCTAAGGAATTCCTTACTATATTAAAATAACAGAAATTGTCATATAGTTATAAGACCATTCACTGTTTATTGAACCAAAATACAATATAGTCAAGAGAAAACATGAATCAAAATACAAGAGCTTGCCGCATTGAATATGGTGTAATATCTTTTTTGGATTTTAACAAATTACAGGATTTGGCACATAAATACATATGCAAAATTTATAGTAAGTTAGGATAATATTTTGATTTCTAAGAATTTGTATCAACATGCATTTTTGAAGATTAAAAAACTCATATTTATTATATATGTACACATTTAAATTAATCAATGCTCACTTTCTTTTTATTACATTACATTTATCATGTATGTTCAAAGATTGCTGCATAAGACTCTTGTTTTCTCTTATCGTTTTGTCTTTACAGAAACCATTTACTTGATGATAAAATAAACTAACGTACGTAAATTTGGCAAACAACCTTCAAATAATTGCTGATTGTTAGATTGTATCTATGTTGTTAGAATATGTCACAGTCTTCTTTCACTGTATCTGCACGCAGCTACCCTGAAACTGAAATTTAGATTTTAGAATTCATTAATTCAAAGACATATGTATCTTGACATGTTAAAATTATGTTAATTTCAGGAAACTCATAGGAGCAAGATACTTCAACAGAGCTTATGCTGCCTATGTAAAACAACACAACATTTCCGTCAATTTCAATAACACTGCGCGTGACCATGAAGGACACGGGACTCACACTCTATCAACAGCAGGTGGCAACTTAGTTCCAGGAGTAAATGTCTTCGGCATGGGCAATGGAACTGCCAAAGGTGGTTCCCCTAAGGCCAGAGTTGCTGCTTACAAGGTGTGCTGGCCTCAAGTGTCTGACGGCCAATGCTTTGACGCTGATATCTTGAAAGGCTTTGACATGGCCATACACGATGGAGTTGATGTGATTTCTGTCTCACTTGGTGGGGATCCTGCTGATTACTTTAATGATGGCACTGCCATTGGGGCATTTCATGCTGTTAAGCACGGCATTGTTGTTGTATGCTCTGCTGCAAATTCTGGACCGGAACTTGGAACCGTCACTAATGTTTCACCTTGGATCATCACTGTTGGTGCAAGCACCTTGGACCGGGAGTTCCAGAATTTTGTTGAACTCCGAAATGGGCAGCGATTCAAAGTTTGTCCCTTCATTCACAAATTTTTCGATCGTTGGTCTCCTTGCCTACTTTCTACATGTTGTCTCTATGTCATAATAATTCATGTTTTTCTATTTCATTAATAACAGGGAACAAGCCTTTCCAAATCCCTTCCAAATGATACATTCTATCCACTTATTACTGGTTTGCAGGCTAAAGCTGCAAATGCAGACGACACTGCAGCGTAAGAACAAATTCTCCACTATTACGTTGAATTTAGTGTCTTTTTATACATCATTTTATTTGTCATTAACTTGATTATTATTATTAGTATTATTATTATTTTGCAACGCACAGATCGCTCTGCAAGAATGGAGCACTGGATCATGAAAAGGTTAAGGGTAAAATTTTGGTCTGTCTTAGGGGCGACACTGCCAGAGTAGACAAGGGAAGACAAGCAGCTGTGGCTGGTGCAGTAGGGATGATCCTTTGCAATGATAAGTCGAGCGGTAATGAAATTACTGCGGATCCTCATTTCCTCCCAGCATCACAGATCACTTATAAAGATGGTGTTAAAGTCTTGGACTACATCAAATCTTCAGAGTACGTATATCACTCCCTCCATTCCATTCAGGACTATGTTTATAGATGTGTATGAATGAATGTTTTGTCAATTATCTTATGATTTTTGTGACGCGATCACAGTGATCCGATGGGATACATTACGTCACCATCAACATACTTGAATGCGAAGCCCTCTCCGTTCATGGCATCATTCTCCTCTGCTGGGCCAAACAAGATTACACCAGAGATCCTCAAGGTTCTTCTTTAATCTTGGTTTCAAATTAATTTTGCATTGGAATTGGTGATTGGAGGAGCTTTAAATTAAACATTCTTATTATATCTATCAACATTGCAGCCTGATATCACTGCACCAGGAGTGAATATCATAGCTGCTTTTACTGGAGCAATAGGCGCGACAGAGCTACCCTATGATACACGCAGGATTCCTTATAACATAATGTCAGGCACATCTATGTCTTGCCCTCACGTTGCCGGTGTTGTTGGGCTTCTTAAGACAGCACACCCAGATTGGAGTCCGTCTGCAATCAGATCTGCTATAATGACCACTGCAAGAACAAGGGACAACACTGCGAATCCAATGCGTGATGGATCCTTTAAGAAGGCGACACCATTCAGTTATGGCTCTGGCCACATAAGACCAAATCGTGCCATGGATCCAGGATTGGTCTATGACTTAAGCGAAGATGATTACTTGGACTTTCTTTGTTCCATTGGGTATAACCAGACCACGATTAAACGGTTCTTTGGAAGTCAATATGAATGTTCGAAATCAGCTAATCTCGAGGACTTTAACTACCCTTCAATTTCAGTCCCTATGATCTCAGGCTCTGTGACATTGTCTCGAAAACTGAAGAATGTTGGATCACCAAGCAATTATGCAGCCAGTGTCCGTGAACCACTAGGAATCTCAGTTTCTGTTGAACCCAAAATCTTGACATTTAAGAAAATTGGGGAAGAGAAGAGCTTCAAGGTGACTCTGAAACCAAAGTGGTCCGGTGCACCTGATAACTATAGATTCGGGGAGCTTACTTGGACAGATGGAAAACACTATGTTAGGAGCCCAATTGTCGTTAATCAGGCTCAAGCCGAGGCCGAGTCTGGGGCCTGACTATGACAAATAGAGAGATATTATAAGTATTTTATTCTCTTTTTGAACAATAGGATTAGTTGAATTCTCGATTAGGAAAATCAGTTTTCAGTGAGATAGATAGAAGAAATAAGTTTGATTTCTCATTTCTCTTCTGGGCTTAGTAAACGTTACTTTTAAACATTTACATTCTGAATTTTGGGACGAATTAAGAAGAAATTGCAATACAGTATTAATTTCCCAAATATATTTATGCTGCGTTTACTTTTTGGATTGGATTGTGAATCCTGAGGAGTGGGAATCCTAGGATTGGGAGTGTGGAGTGGAAGTGGGAGTAAGTTGTTTACTTACACTAGAATTGAAGCATGGAATAGAGATCAGAATCTAATTTATGTGTTTACTTTGTCTTGGATTGGAAGTAAATAGTTTCAAATTATAATTTTATCCTTATTTAAAGAATTATAGTTTTTAATTACAAAACTAATAAAAAATATATTTAATGAATAATATTTATTTTATTATATTTGTAAATTTATTATAATTATTAATATTCTTAATTATGAACAATATATGATTAATTTTAATTTTAATATAAAATGAAACCTTATTTTATTTTATTTAATATAATTATATTAAATTTATTATTATATAAAATAATAATATAATATTATTTAGTACAAAATTAATATTTTCTTAGAATAAACTATTTATTATTATTAATATTAAATAAATATAGTACTATTATTTTTAAAATAAATATAATAATATTATAGTTATTAATTCTCTATTAATATAATAATATTATTTTAAAATAATTTTAACTTATAATCAATGCAAATTATTATTTAGTTAAATATAATATTATTATTCAAATAAATATAATAATATTATTCAAATAAATATAATATTATTTATTTTATTAATTATAAAATATTAAATTAAATTAAATTAAAAATAAATAAAAAAATAAAAAGGGGAGAGGTGGGAGTGGATTCCCACTCCCACCTCACTCACTCCAAAAACGAAGAGGCCAATGGGATTCCAAATCCCTTCTCATTTTGAGGAAGTAAACGCTGGAGTGGGAGGAATCCATTTTGGCTCGGTGGCGGTGCAACTTGGAATAGACTCTTTACTGCTGAAAGAGGATTATTCATATAGCACTCCAAAGCCAAGCCATAATTAAAACCCAATGAGAATAATGAAAATGACAATTATAGGGAGAAACGTCAAAACATAGATAGAGGATAGATAGCTAGCTAAGCTGGATGTCTTCCTAGTTCTCCCAAATCTCCGCGGCGTATCCAGAAAAATATGGGGGCTAAATGTTATTTTCATATGGACTCAATTAAATAATAGTAAAACCACCCACATATATATATATATATTATTGAGTTTTTTTTTTAATTAAGTACAGGTACTATTTATAATTCTAAAATTTTAAGTTTTAAATTTTATAAATTTATGAGTTTATGAGACTATTTTTATGAATTTAAGTAAGGCTACTTAGTAACTCAAATAATTTTATCTTTAATTATTTTTAAAAATAATTTTCTCGGGCAGGTCTAATCATCTTAAAAGGGTGGCCAATAAATGAACTGATGTGGCTTTCAACAGCATACTTCTCGGTGAAGTAACTGTCTCGGGTTGGGATTATACCAATTCTATGTATGTCAATGAGCACCTCATAGTTAGATTTTTGTACATTTCCTATACCGGTTGGTTGGAAACTCGAGTTCTTAGTTTTTGTAAGTATGCTCTGCATGAATTCTGAGCTTTCTTTCTACAGGTTTTACAATCAAAAGTCAAATAATGGAATTTTTGCCCCAGGTTGATGAATATGTATTGTACAGTTCCAGGGCCCGGGGATGCTGTTGGGTTAGTTAACTTTGATTAATAAAGTTTGTAGCATAATCCAGCATAAATATAATAAAAGCTGTATTCTATCTTCATATGAAGGACTAACTAGATCAAAACAATAAATATTTTAATTGAAAAGATTGATCTGAAGGGAATTGAAAAAAAAAAAAAAAAAGTTGCACGTTATAAAAATGGATTCCTCTAAGTTACGTTAAACGTAACATACATCTGATGACATGACTAGTTGACCAATAATTATATGCCAGATAAACATAACAATAATAAAATAAAACTGATTTAAGCGTTAAAAAAACACCCTTCTACGATTAACTTCTCCGACGACTCAATCCTTCCCATTAAGTTAGAATCCCAATTTTGCAGGCTCAAATCTTTTCCAGCTACTGCCAAACCCAAAACGCACATCAATGATAATCATCATCGTCAGACCAAAAAACACACACAATCTGTTCATCATCATCATTCAAATCCAACTTCAAAGTTAAGAGCTTTTTTTATTCCAAATAAAACCCATATGGGAAACTCGGCTTGGAGACTGCAAAATCAGTTTCTAGTTATGATTCCTCTCCTCTTTTGTCATTTTCTTTGAGTCCAAATAGAACCCAGATTAAAAAATCGATTTTAAAGAAAATTCCAGGAGTGGGTCTGTTTTTGCTTCTATTGTTTGAAGTCAACTCATTTTCTTCGTCAAGAGTTCATGGATTCACCTTCTTCTCCGCCTCCACCTCGTAGAAAGTTTTTTTTATGTTCTCCAAAGAGTGCTTCGAAGAAAAAGAGCAAGAAAAGTCTAATTCTTGGTGATGATCTTAATTTGCTTGTAAAGAACGATGAGTTCTTGTCGGATTTGAAATTTTTTTTGTGTTAAAGAGCAGGAAAGATGCTTTGCGAAAAAAGGAAAGAAAAGGTTAGTGGAGAGGAAGAGAAGATTGTCAATTCAAATTTCCGTCCTTTACAGCTTTTGGACAAATTAAACACTAACCATTAGATTAGATTTTAAAACTTTGAACGGATAAGATTTTTCAGATTGTATGTTACGTTAAACGTAACTCAGGGATTGCCTATAAAAATTTACCCAAAAGAAAGGGATGGGGCCCACTCTAGTGGAGAGATGACAGCGAGGACGCCAAGTGTATATTATATTTATAGGGTTGCCTGGTTGGAAAAACTAAACTTAAAACTAATGAACACGCCTTAGTAATAGTAGTAGTAGTTAAAAATAATTTTGTACCTCTTATTATTTTTCCAAGTTGTTTCAAATCGTTTCCTTTCTCGTTTCCTCCTGTTCTAAATCAAAAGTGAAATCCATAAATAAATTGACTCCTGATTGATCGGTCCTCATCAATCAAACAAATATGTCGTACGCTTACCTCTTCAAGTACATCATCATCGGCGATACCGGTAATAGTCTTATCTCAACCTAAGCATCGATCGTAATAGCCTGTTTAAGTTTTTTTTTTTTTTTTTTTTAATTTAATTGAATTATTCGATTCATTAAAAAAATATTCGTATATCCAAAAATATTTTGATGATTGATTGCAGGAGTTGGTAAATCATGTCTTCTTCTCCAATTCACGGATAAGCGGTTTCAGCCGGTTCACGACCTAACTATAGGAGTTGAATTTGGGGCCAGAATGATCACCATCGATAACAAACCGATCAAACTCCAAATCTGGGACACGGTTTCTCTCTATTTCGATTATTTTATTTCAATAAACGATTCAGTAGTTTACTATTCATTCAGCATCTCTCTCTTTTTTTTTTTTAATGATTCGATTCCGCAGGCTGGTCAAGAATCCTTCAGATCTATTACCAGGTCTTACTATAGAGGGGCTGCTGGTGCATTACTTGTCTATGATATTACCAGGTATCTTTTATTCATTTGAATATTGCTTCTTATTTGATTTCTTGGTGACGCATGAAGTTGGGATACAAATTTGGTCCAAATATTGGAATTCCTTGTATTATTGTTTGGCTAATATCCTTGGCTTGGACCATCTTTTTTTTCCTTTTATTTGTTTAGCATTGTGATGCTTCTAAAAGAAACCTCTGCCTCAAATTTAGCTCCCAGCAGTTACAAGAGGCTTGCTCAAATATATGTAATTTACTTTGGTTTTAATAATGAACCCAAGCTATTGACGTGCGCGTCTCGTTTTGATTGTTTGGATCTTTAGGAGAGAAACTTTTAATCACTTGGCTAGCTGGCTGGAGGATGCAAGGCAGCATGCAAATGCAAACATGACTATTATGCTCATTGGTAACAAGTGTGATCTTGCTCATAGAAGGGCTGTGAGTACGGAGGAAGGTGAGCAGTTTGCAAAGGAGCATGGATTGATCTTCATGGAAGCCTCTGCAAAAACTGCTCAGAATGTTGAGGAGGTACTTTTTGTGATTGAGAATGTTTTCTGACAAATCCTTATCTTCCACACCAATTATCAATATTGGGATTTGTTATCTTGTTTCTATTATGTCTTGGCCCTTTTCACAGTAAAAATTTTTGTGCAGGCATTTATAAAAACTGCTGCAACAATATACAAGAAAATTCAGGATGGAGTTTTTGATGTATCGAATGAGGTTTGCTTCTTCTTCTTTTTAAAATTTATTTTTTTCTCTTGTCTGCCTTTCATTTTATGAATTCTTTTTAATTGTTATATCTTCTAGTGAACATATAGGCTTTCTTATTTCATACTTCCCTTTTGGTTGAGTTTCCTACTGTTTTTGAGCAAAACTTTCCTGCCGCTTGACCTTAAATTACTCTCCACAGTGCAAGGGATGTTTAGCTTTGGTTGGTTGCTAATAGAAATGTACAATAGTTGTATCCCAAAACGTGTTTGAATGGGTGGTTACTTTATAGATCATTGATAGGTGTATTTTACAAGATCTTTATGCTAAGTGGTTATATATTCATAATAGCCCAAGGAGCAATTTGAATGTTGATGTGATACTTCTTATTTCAATGTTCATTGTAAAGCTTGAAAAATTTTGAGACATGGCATTATAATGCTTAGTGCTTGCTGGAAAACAATTCATACAAGAGAATACGTGCAGTTTCTTTTGAGCAGATGAGACATGTTGATGTTGTTCCTTATATCCTTTCTTATTTTCTTTCTTTTCTCGGGCAGTCCTATGGCATAAAGGTTGGATATGGAGGAATACCCGGGCCATCGGGAGGCAGAGATGGCTCTTCTTCTCAAGCTGGAGGTTGTTGCAGTTGAGAGTTGAGGATATACTGTTTTACCAACTTGATTGGAGCCTGTTTATTTGCGTATGGTTTATAATATTCTTCAATGTTCTTTTTTCTTTGGTTATTTGTCACTTGTTTATACGTGCAAATTCAGAATTGTTTGGTTTCTGTATAATCTTTCCTGATGTTCTGTCTGTTTGACTGTAAATGTGAGAGTTGTGCTGACGCCTTTATAGTTAAATGAAGTAGCAGCTTGTTGAAAGTGAAAAAATAAAAAATAAATAAAATAATAATAATAATAAATTAAAAAGAAAAAGAAAAAGAAAAGAATAACAAGGGTATGTTGCATTTATTTCATTTTTTTTGGGTTAAAACATATAATCTACTATGGCCTATGCTAAGTGTAAGCTGTTAAATTATGCGTGCGTGCTATAAAGCTAAAATCAAAATTTTAAGTTAAAAAAGGATTCTTCTTTCTCTCTATATATGTAAAATATTTTTACATGGGGGCTCATTTTTTTTCCCATGTGTAAGTCATGAATTTAGGGCTGGGCACTATACGGTTCGGTTTGGTTTAGACAAAAAACCGAACCGATCTGAAACCAATCGGTTCTCCCAAATCAAAACCGAACGCAACCCGAAATTTAAAATCAAACCGAACCGAACCGAAATTTGGGAGAACCGATTTTTCGGTTCGGTTCTGAATTTTGGTTCGGTTCGAATTATTTCGGTTCTTTTCGGTTTCAAGTCTATAATTTTATCATGTAAGAAACTACCTACAGTGTTAACATTACATACAATATAATAAAATTTAGTAAAATAATAAAGCCTCAACACATTATAAATTGACAAAAACAAAAATAATAATAATATTTTTTCATTATCAAAATAATAATAACAAACCAAAAATCTCATGGGTTTCAAAATCACCATTTTCCCACAACCAAACAAGGCCTGCACATGGGGTTTCCATATCAACATTTTAGTAACCAAACAAGGCCATCAAAATCCCCATTTTTCCAACCAAATGAGGCCAACACATGGGTGTCAAAGCTAGCAATCAGTAACAGCAACAAATACAATAAACCAAAAGCTAGCAAGTTCGCAATAGTTACAAATACCCAAAAAAATGCTGAAAAAAATCAAAATTTACTTAGACAAAGAAATAGATCTAGATCTATAATATTTGTTGTGAGAGAAACAAGAAGAAACTAAGAATCCTTGTGTGGTGGCAAGGCCCATGATTAAGGATGTGGGTTGTGACGGCGGTTGTGCTAAGGGTTGACAATGGTTGTGTGGTGCGAGAGGAGCGGTTGCTAGCTGCATGTATGGTGTTAGAGGAGCGGTTGCCGATGGTAGAAATAAAATGTGCTGATTAGAGTGTGAGAGTGAGGGAAGGTGTGTTGCCGCCGTGTTTGAGAGATGAGAGTGTGAGATTTAGGTTTTTTCCGTTCACTTTACCCATATCTATCAATATTAAAATATTATTTATTTTTAAGAGAAAGAACCGAATGATTTTTCGGTTCGGTTTTGAGCCGAACCGAATAGAAATCAATCAATTCTTCAATTTTCAAACCATTCGGGTTTTTTATTTAAAAGCGAACTGAACTGAATTGAAAAATATCGGTTCGGTTTGGTTCGATGAAAATTGAACCAAATGCCCACCCTTAGACTCATGATAATGAAGTTGGTTTTGATTTACTATTAAACTATACGGTTTAATAGAATCATTATTTAACTAACTATAAAATCATGACTTAATAGCATGTCTGTAAAACAAAATGAAGGTACTCATATATTAAAGTTAAAAATAAGTTGAAAAAATAAATTTTAATGTAGTATTCTCATTAGTGTTTGTTCTTTTTTGGGGCTTCTAAATTAGCCTTGAGTTTAATATAGTTAGGGGCTCCTAATTGGAAGTTCATATATATATATATATAAGAGAAAAATTTCCAATTCAAAATCAGAGTCTGGGATAAATTGACAATGGTGTGAATATATATTTCACAATGGTATAAGAGCGTACTGATGGTGTGAGTATACTCACATGGTGTGAATATATATATATATATATGTGTGTGTGTGTGTGTGTGTGTGTGTGGATGTACTATTAAATTATATAGTTTAATAAAATCAATATTCAATTCACTTTAAATTCATGTGATTTGATAATGTGTTTGTATTAACTTTATTTGACCATTTTGCTTAATAATGTGTCCATATGAAAACAAAAACAAAAAAAGAGAGCGTTCATATGAGAAAAGGCTGTGTGTATAAATGTTTTAATTCAAGTTATAGATTTGTTAAAGTCAAGTAAAACTATTAAACTATATGGTTTAATAGTATAATTGCATAATGTTGTTCAAATTATATGACTTATATAGTTTTTTCAGGCTTTAATAAAGTCCATGATATACTTGTTCAGTTGTACTCTATTAAAATGGAGGATCCCTTACTCCATAATATACAAAAATGAGATTTCTTTCTTTGTCTTTGGCTTACAGTGGCAACCTAAGTATATAAATGGCAATGAAATTGTGGTTCTATAAATTGATTTGATCTAAATTAATTAATTAAATAAGATATAAAATAATAAAAATAAATAATATAGGTGAAGATTTTTTTAATCTAACCAGTTGAATTATTTTATATTATTTTATATAAAATAAATTCATATAAAAATTTGTAATTCCATCTTTACTTATTCCATAAAGGAGGTCCTACCGACCAATAACAAAATCCATACCAATGCCTTATTTGGGATTGAGCTATTTGAGATTGATCTTTTAAGATATAATTACTGTGAAAAAAACACGTAATTATAAAAATAAATATTAATAATATATAGTAAATATAAATTTTAATAAAATTATTAAAAATAAAATAAAATTTTCATCAAATAAATAAAAAATAATATTAATATAATTTTTAAATTATAATAATTAATATTTATCAAATATTTTATCAACGTATATTTTAAAATATAATCAACTAACCTCAATTCCAAACATTTCGCTTCATCGATGAGCATTTATCATATCGTTACGGGGACAAATTTACTGACTGAACAATAAATTTGAGGAGGGATGATTTGTCAACACTCAACACTTCTTAGCAGTCAGAATTCGGCAAAAGTTGTGTTAATGATTTTGAGAGGAGAAAACTTTTTGTAAATAGAAAAGGCTGATCAGGCTTTGGGGACCATCACCATCAGTGATTCAGTGCTACGATGTACAATGCATGCTTACGTTATCATACACACGGGTCAGGTAAACTCGGTGAGACGGTGACCAGGTGACTGCCTACTAGCCAACCAGGGAAGTCGCAATCAAATTAAACAAATAATATATACTGTCTGTAATATATAAATCTAAATAAGTAAAGTAAAGCAAAGGACAGAGACAGAAGAATATAAATTACTTAGTATTTTTCCTATTTTATAGCTTGTAATCTAATCCCTATGTTTACAGACACAAATATATGGAAAATCGTAAAGAGAAAAAAAGAAGAAATTATGCAGGTATGTAATTCTTTTTAATTAACTTTTTTTTTTTGAGAGAGGAATTAATTAGCTAATTAATATACCTGTAATATGTTGTTGTGTTATGTAAATGTTTAAAGAACGAACGTGGAAATAACAGATTTTATTACCTTATTTTCACTGTTGTTGAATTTTCATCGGAAATAATTTTGTACCTTACTTACTTAGGTAATTTATGTAAGGTAACAAGATCATGATTAAATCGGAGACTCCGTTTGCCACGGTTGTGGTGTCCCTTGCCGTCGGCCCCTCGATCTGAGTCTGAGAAAGCAAAGCCAAGCAGTGCTAGTGCCTGGTATTATTATTATTATTGTTATTATTATTATTTTTTAATATTACTGCTATTACTACTGCTTTTTAATGTTAAAAAAGTACACTACTGGTGAGCAAATTAGCTGTGAGTAGATTTATATGTATCTTGGGCTTCTCACTTGTCTTCCGCTTTTGGTCATCTTCACAAGAAGAGAAGGGTTGTAATAGGATTTGATTCAATTCGATCTGAATCGGTGGGATCGATTCAATCAATCGAATCGAATCGACTTAGTCGATGGCTTCAAATCAAGCGGGAGGAGGAGGAGGAGTCACGGGCGGTGGAGGCAGTGGAGGGTTTGACATGAACAAGCTATTGAAACCAAGTTCAAATCCAATGAATATGATTCCAAACTCAACAAATCTAACGACGTCACCGTCATTTCCGAGTCCATCTTCGGTTTCATCACCGTCTCCGTATTTAACACCGTCTTCGTCTTATCCTCCACCAACTGGTCCATATCCACCTTACCACTATTATCCATCACCACCGCCACCTCAGCACCAACTCTTCCAACAACAGCAGCAGCAACAACAAAACAGACCTCAAATCTTATACCCTCAACAAATTCCACAGCCCCCTTCCCCTTCCCATAACCCTAACCCTAATTCCACTTCTTCTTCTTCTTCTGGTAACAACCTTCTTATGGCCTTCTTCGCCAATCAACATCAACATCAGCCTCCTAGTCCTACTCTCCCTCCACCGTCCGATTCCACGGTTGTGATTCCTTCCGCTCCGCCTGTTAGATTGCGCAGCAGTAAGGTTCCCAAAGGAAGGCATTTGATTGGGAATCATTCGGTTTATGACATTGATGTCAGACTGGACGGGGAAGTTCAGCCGCAACTTGAAGTTACTCCTATTACTAAGTATATATCGGATCCTGGCCTTGTTCTTGGCCGTCAGATTGCTGTTAATAGGAATTACATTTGCTATGGTCTCAAGCTTGGTAACATTCGCATTCTTAATATCATTACTGCTCTGAGATCTTTGCTTCGTGGCCACACTCAGGTACTTCACTAACATATCTTTCTTCCACTTTCCTTTTCTCTTTTTATGTTTCTCATTTCGGTAATTGCAATTGTTTATGTACATAGAGAGTAACAGATATGGCTTTCTTTGCCGAGGATGTTCATCTTTTGGCTAGGTATCTCTTTACAATTCCATTATCAGTCTTTCTTTTGCTGTCACTTTTTCCTTGCTTAGTTTATAAATTGCAATAATTTACTTTCTCTGTTGTGCAGTGCAAGTGTTGATGGACGCTTTTTTATATGGAACATTACTGAAGGCCCTGACGAGGAAGATAAGCCTCAAATTTTGGGTAAAATTGTTGTTGCCATTCAGATACTTGCAGACGGGGATTCAGTCCATCCAAGAGTCTGTTGGCATCCTCACAAACAAGTAATAATACAACTTCATGTTTGTTTATTATTGAAGATCCCTCTTTCTTGTATGATTTTCGATTGCATTGTTTTCCTGTAATTGTAATTGTTTCTATGGAATTGGTTTGCAGGAAATTTTGATGTTGGCGATTGGAAATCGGATCCTTAAGATTGATAGCAATAGAGTTGGGAAAGGCGAACGGTTTTCAGCCGAGGAACCTCTTAAATGTCCTGTTGATGAACTGATTAATGGGGTTCAGCTTGTTGGTAAACATGATGGTGAAATTACGGAGCTGTCAATGTGCCAATGGCTGACTACCCGTTTAGCTTCAGCTTCATTAGATGGCACGGTGAGTTTTTTTTCTTTTTCCCCCCCTCATATTTCTTACTGGCTTTAGGGTCATTTATGTTATGTTCTTCTTGAGATGGCTGCTCCTCTACATAAGAATAGAAACTTTTTTGTCTTCAAAGTAGGAGCTCGTCCTTGTGAGATTAACAAATATGTTTGATAATGTTACACCAACTAGGATGCATGGTGGTCATTATTCCTTTACTACAGCTTATCTATAGATAGCCTTGAAAGAGGGGGGGAAAAGCAATCTATTGTATCAGTAATTTTCCATGGAAGTGTGAAATTCAGTATTTTTTTCTCTCCTCTTTCTGGCTCTTGGCCCCGTCGAGGTGGCTGTTTCTATCATTGAACCATGGATTGTAAAAATCAAGACACACATCCTTTGTAGTTACTCTAATGTATATGCACTAATCAATTTATTTGATTTTTCTTTTCATACTTTCACTCATCAAATATTCGTATTTTGTAACAGGTGAAGATTTGGGATGACCGTAAGTCTACACCACTTGCTGTGTTGAGACCATATGATGGCCATCCTGTTAATTCTGTAACATTTTTGATTGGTCCTCATCCACAGCACATTGTGCTTATCACAGGGGTAGGTTCTTATTTTTAATTATTTAGAAAACATTTTGCATAATCATTCTAAAATTCAGTGGTGACTAGTGTGTATTATTATGCAACTAGGCCAGCCTTATACTTTTGGTCTAGTGGGCAGGATGTTAACATGTGTGCAATAATCCACCAGCGATGATTATGCAATTTCATATTTGTTGTCCTGATTTTGTTGGGATTTATGCTTAGTTGATTTTTGTAATATATAGGGTCCCTTGAATCGGGAACTGAAGATATGGGCCTCTGCTGAGGAGGAGGGCTGGTTGTTGCCTAGTGATATCGAATCATGGAAGTGCACTCAGACTTTGGAGCTGAAGAGTTCTGCCGAACTCAGGCTTGAGGATGCTTTCTTCAATCAAGTTGTTGCGCTTAACCGCGCAGGCCTGTTTCTGCTAGCAAATGCCAAGAAGAATGCTATCTATGCCATACACATGGATTACGGACCTAATCCCGCCTCAACTCGCATGGATTACATAGCTGAATTTACGGTTACAATGCCTATATTGAGTCTTACTGGTACTACAACCGATACTTCCCCAGATGGAGAACACATTGTACAGATTTACTGTGTTCAAACACAGGCTATTCAGCAGTATGCATTGGACTTGTCTCAGTGCCTGCCCCCACCTTTAGAGAATGCAGAGTTGGAGAAAACAGACTCCAATGCTACCCGTACTTTTGATGTTGCTAATCCTGATGGTTCTGCCAGTTTGGAATCATCTCACGGGACTAAATCTGCCGATGTAGGTACTACTTCTTTGGTGCCCCCTATACTTTCTAGCAGCACTGATAGTGTCCCCATAGCGAGCCGTCCTGAAGGTTTGCCTTCTTCTGAGGTTTCTAGTTTGTCAGAAAATGCTTCGGGGGCAGAGACTAAGCCAAGTGCTCTGCCATCTGCTAATCCTGAAAATATCCACTCGGCATCTCCTCCTCTTCCTTTGAGTCCTAGATTATCTCGTAAATCATCTGGTTATAGAAGTCCATCGAACGGTTTTGAGCCATCTGCACAACCCAATGAACATGGTGGTGAGCAGGCAGTAACTGATTATTCAGTTGACCGTAGAACAAATACTTCCAAAGAAAAAATGGCTGATGTGCCTTCCTCAGGTGACAATTTGTGGAAGGGTGATAGAAATAGTGCGCAAAATGACATTTCTATGGTTCCTGATCCTCCTGTAGTGTTTAAACACCCTACCCATCTCGTGACTCCATCAGAAATTTTATCTACTGCTGCTTCATCATCTGAGAATTCTCAGTTTAGTCAGCGCATGAATGTTGGAGAGGCAAAGGTTCAAGATGCAGTTGTCAACAATGATGCAGAAGGTGTTGAGGTAGAGGTTAAAGTTGTTGGTGAGACAGGTGGTCCGAAAAACGAATTTAATTCTAGGGAATCCCATGCTACTGTTACGGAGAAGAAGGAGAAATCCTTTTATTCTCAGGCCTCAGATCTTGGCATTCAGATGGCTAGAGATTGTTGTATGGGAACATATAATGTGGATGGAATTCGACAGGCTAGTGATGTTGAAGCACAAGATAGACCTTCTAACAACGGAGAGGTTGAAGAGCAAGACATGTCAAAAGATACACCTGCAAAGGTTGGTGCATCAGAAGCTTCCATGGTGATTCCGCAATCCCCTTCCCCAGCTGCCAAAGGTAGAAAACAGAAGGGAAAAAATTCTCAAATTTCTGGTACATCTTCACCATCCCCTAGTCCTTATAACTCCGCAGATTCCTCCAATGAGCCAGCTTGCATTTCAGGTGCCCCATCCACTGATGCTACTATGTCTCAGTTATTGGCTATGCAAGACATGCTCAACCAGGTGATTTTATTGAATTTTTCATTTTCTTTCCCTTGTACTACTTTTTTGCGAGGATTTTTTTCCTGTATCTGACCTCCTTCCTAGGGTTTCTTTCCCCTCCCCCTCCTCTTCCCCCCCCCTTCTTCGGTGTCATGATGGCCTGTTTCAGTTTTTAATGGATTTTTGTCTTTATATATTTATATGTTATTCAATTTTAGCAGAATCTTAATTTTATAACCATGGTTATCATTCAATGATCTCACCTTTTATTCAGAAAATAATTGTTACACACAAAGGGGAAAAAAATGCTGAAAGTAAAAGTCTCCTCAACCCGCATTTTCTTTTCCTTTCAGATTACATGTTAATTTTGGATGTCCCACATATGGGTGTATTTTGTTGGTGGGTTGTTGTACTCTGAGACTAATGACTTTGTTTTATCTTCAGATGATGAGCACGCAAAAAGAAATCCAGAAACAGATGAATTCAGTCGTGTCTGCCCCAGTTAATAAAGAAGGCAAACGACTGGAGGCATCATTGGGTCGGAGCATTGAGAAAGTTGTTAAGGCTAACTCAGATGCCTTGTGGGCTCGTTTCCAAGAAGAAAATGCTAAACATGAGAAGTTAGAACGAGACCGCATGCAGCAGATAACGAACTTAATCACCAACACTATAAATAAGGACTTGCCTGCTATACTTGAGAAAACCTTAAAGAAGGAAATAGCAGCTGTTGGACCAGCTGTAGCTCGTGCAATATCTCCAACTTTGGAAAAAAACATATCTTCAGCTATTATGGAGTCATTCCAGGTAAGAAAATATTTCGAGTCTCAGGGTGTATTTGGCTATTTGCTTTGAATTGATGGGCTTTGTTTATATTAATTTTCTTAGACAGTCGCACCATAATGAATTGGGTCTTAGGATGTGCATAATAGTCTTTGCAAATGAAAGAAATTAGTGGAATGAATGCCATATTCTTAATTGGCTGCAGAAAGGAGTGGGTGAAAAAGCAGTGAGTCAACTAGAGAAATCGGTTAGCTCAAAACTGGAAACTACCGTGGCCAGGCAAATACAAGCACAGTTTCAAACTTCGGGCAAGCAAGCTCTTCAGGTAATTTTAGGTTTCAATTGATTGGATGTTAAAGTACTTGTATCAATTACTGTTTCCTTCACTGAACCTCGCAGTTGATCTTTGTTGGTCTGATTTCACAAATGTATCCCACCTAGATATTTAAAATATTTAAAAAATAAAAGGGACGTCAGCAACAGTGAAGTTCAACTTAAATACTTAATTTGTTCATGACACACAAGATGGTTATTCAAATGGTTCTTTGGAGTTACAAGTCTGTAACATAACCTCGCATCAACTGTGCGCAATTATTAAATGTGAAATGTGATATCTTTAGGGTCAGATATGACTGAGAAAATCCTAATGCTATGGATAGAATGGATCATTGTGTTACTAATCTTTCTGTTGTGTTTTCTTGAGTACATCCCCATCTGGCCAGAATTTTGGAGACCTAGTTTGCTTTCCTATCATTGATTTGGTGCCAAATTATGAATAGAATTGATCTCTCAGCAGGCCTCTCTCTCTCTCTCTCTCTCTCTCTCTCTCTGTGGTGGGATTTTCTGCTCGTGTGCTTTTCAATATTGATATTAAACAGTGTAACTTGTATTTGCAGGATGCATTGCGGTCTAATTTGGAAACTTCAATTATTCCAGCATTTGAGATGTCATGCAAAGCAATGTTTGAGCAAATCGATTCTACATTTCAGAAGGGCCTTGTCAAACATACAACTGCTATTCAGCAGCAGTTTGAAACTGCACATTCTCCGATGGCCATTGCTTTGAGGGTATGTGAGTATTCTGATATATTTGCTAGGGAGTAGATCACATGCAATCTATGTTTCTTGTTACTTATCTATTGTTATTTGCGCATCTTTTTGTTACTTCTTTTAATAGAATATTCACATGTTAGCTCTAAATTCATTTGAACTAATTGATGAATCTATGTGCCTTCCCGAAATTGTTTGATTATTTTATGTTATCCTATGTTACAAGGACTTTTTAAAATTTAAAAGATGTATGGGATTCGTTGATTTGGATATTGTAAAAGTGCTTGAAAGCCTCCTCTTCTCTATGTGCTTCCATGTCCGTTGAAAAATTGTATTATGTTGGCTTGTGGAGAGCTGATATCAGAATTTGTCTTACTTATTTGATGAATGCGTAGGCTTGGCCACCTCAACACTATTTTCGTACATGCTGTTGCATGATTACTCTTATTATCGTGGATACAGAAGCCATTAGGCATATATAACTTGTTGGTTTTCAGACTGTCATAGTCTGTTAAACTTAGGGGAGAAGAAAGGGTGTCTTTAGCTACGATCTCTACTTAGATCTGATTGAGAATCCTATTGGCATACCAAAATCCTATTCTAGCTCAAGTATCTTGTCGCCTCTAACAGAACTTTTGTGCTCATTGTTGGTCTATTTAAATAATTTGTCGTTGTTTGCTGCTATAATAACATAGGACCATATTCTTTTTTGCATGCAACATGACATATCTGCATATGCAGGATGCAATTAATTCAGCAACGTCAATTACTCAGACCTTAAGTGGAGAATTGGCTGATGGGCAGCGTAAGCTCTTAGCCATGGCAGCAGCAGGAGCTAACACTAAAACAGGAACTTCCTTGGTCACTCAGTCAAGTAATGGACCATTAGCTGGTCTTCATGAGATGGTATGCACCTTTTTGACTTTTTTTAATGTTTAAAATATGATCTAGCATGTAAAAACACTTTGTTAGTAAAAAGATAATTATTTTTATTTTTCATTGGAGTAATAATTGGAAGGATATTCTTTTTTAAAAATTTCTAAGGGGTTTTATTATTATTATTTTTTTCATAAAACAGGTTGAGGCACCTTTGGATCCTACAAAAGAACTGTCTAGGTTGATAGCTGAACGCAAATATGAGGAGGCATTCACAGGAGCACTGCACAGAAGTGATGTGTCAATTGTATCCTGGTTATGCTCCCAGGTATACATCTTCTCCCTCTCTCTTTTTTTTTTGGGGGGGTTTGGGTGGGTGGGTGTTTAGGCATACAGAAGTGAGGAATATATGTAACTGTAGTTTCTGGTCCTAGCCAGGATGCTAACTTGACTAATTCTTTTTATTGGCATCGTAATTGAAGTCATTCAGTAATCCACAGTTAATTTCTTTTGTCTTATCATATGTATGGTTAAAGGATTATTTTCCTTGTATGCTTATTCTCCACTTGCTCAAGAATCATAGATGGAGTTGTGTGAAATTGACAATTTATTCTGCGCTTGCTTCACCAGGTTGATCTACCTGGAATTTTGTCAACGGTACCACTCCCTCTAAGTCAAGGAGTTCTGCTGGCCCTTCTTCAGCAATTGGCTTGTGATATCAGCAAGGAAACACCGAGAAAGCTAGCGTGGATGACAGATGTTGCAGTAGCCATAAACCCTGCAGATCCGATGATATCAATGCACGTGCGACCAATCTTTGAGCAGGTGTATCAGATACTGGGGCATCAACGAAACCTACCCAGTACCTCTGCTTCAGAAGCAAATAGCATCCGGCTTCTTATGCATGTCATAAACTCCGTGTTGATGAGCTGTAAATGATTCTTCCCTCTCACCCCAATGTTTTGTGCAAAAATTTGTAAGTGGAAGTTTTCAGCTTGTATAGAAATCTAGGAAGTTACAGGGAAGGACAAATATGGATTTTTTGATGAATTCGGTTGGTACTGTTAAGATTTGTGTGAAATAGTTAAAAAGCTATTTTATTTATGCATCAATGGATCACTTTAGTTATCACGCACTTATCGTTCCTTTATGTATTACGCACATGCCTGGTAAATTCCATGTGGATGATGTGGGAAGGATGGCTTTTCAAACCTGAGTAACTTAGTGCTGTTGATTTTATAGGGCAATCAGTTTGAATAGCTTGTGCGATAAGAAGTGGAAATTCATGCATCTATAGATCCATGGTTGCGACTTGAATTGAGTTCATTTCGTTAATTAGTAGTATGCCCTTGACAAGACACAAGTGTCTTAGGTACATTGTACGTACCATTTCTTAGGGATTTATCTCATAATCAATGCCATATGTCAATGAAGCCTCCTAGTCAAAATGCTATCAGCGCTGGTCCGTCTCCTGCATCTCTCTGCCTAAAATTTGAAAAGGTTGCTGCAGCGCCTGCCAGTGTCGGTCTTCTAAATTGGTGTTGTGTGGTGGCACCAATTGACAAATCGTATTGAGCCTGGCAAATGGATCAGGTAATTTGGCATAGGCATTGTGAATTTCTATATAAAGTCGAGGGGCGTTGGGTCTTGAAGCCTTTTCTGGGTGGTTTAGCTTTGCTAGACTATGGGTATGCAGCTTTGATGTCAGTTTGGGAGACATTTTCTATGACTTGCAGGAGCTGGTACAATATAGTTGGCGATGATGGCTTCGAATTGATTGGTCTGAATTGGGAATTTGATACTGGAAGACGAAGACCAAGGGCAAGGAAATTGGCAAGATAGTGTGTTTTGGGCGGTAATAGGGAGTGGAGGAGAAGAAGAAGCTTTAGCTTTATAGCTTAGCTATAAAAGGGGTGGAGAAAACACAGGGGGAGAGTCGGACTAGGCGGCTCAGGCTGTCTGTGGGCGCGGCGCCTTACCTTACCCTGTCTTTTTTATGTTTGAGCAAGTTGGGCAATTAGTGCACTCGAGTTATTGCGCTAAAGTGCGTGTTTTGTATTAAGGAGGGGCAGATTGTTAATTTATGCCAGTGATCTGTAAGATAGTGTAAAAAGAGACTATGGGGGTATCCGAAAGCAATGATTTTAAATTAACACCACCCTCACATTGTTCTTCCTTCCAGAACAGCCACCAGTTATATACCTATTCATTATTATTATTATTATTAGTTGGTGTTTTTACATACAAATAACAAGCTTTTTTTTTTTTTTTTGATGCGACAAATTACAAAGTATATCTGCCTCAGCTTGGCCCGGAGATTTGTAATAACAACTCGGCACCGGCATTTTTTTTTTATGAAGTTTTTATTTATTTTCTTTTACCGTCTACAACTACAAGTTGGTCGACGGACAGAGACAATAGAATTCTGATAAATTATGTTAAAGTATTGTGGTAAATCTGCTGCTGCTTTCTGTCTCTTAAATGCAAATAAAAGATACTTTGGCCTTGTCCATGTCTCAGTGTCAATGCAGTGGCAGTTTCAATTCAGCACTACTGCTACTACTGCACCCAATTTTACAGAGTCCTCGCACATCTTTGAATTAAACCCAACTTCATCTTGCATAATCCAGGATAAGGATCTTCTCCGAGATAGCCAACATGATTCTGGTACGGGGCTTCATGTTCTCGACCTCATTAACCGCGGTTCTTTGGAGCCCGACAGAAGTATATATAATACGTTGCTCAAGAAATGCACGCACTTGAAGAAACTTAAAGAAGCTAGGATTGTTCATGCACATATCCTTGGCTCTGCGTTTAAAAATGATATTGCTATGCAGAACACCATTCTTAACGCGTACGCCAAATGCGGCTGTTTGGACGAGGCTCGCAAGTTGTTCGATGAAATGCCTGTGAAAGACATGGTTACTTGGACTGCCTTAATAAGTGGCTATTCTCAGAATGATCAGCCTGAAAATGCTATTATTTTGTTCTCTCAGATGCTTCGTCTTGGATTGAAACCTAATCAGTTTACGCTGTCTAGTGTGTTAAAGGCCTCTGGAGCTGGGGCTACCGATGATAAGTTTGGTCGGCAAGTTCATGCATTTTGTTTGAAATATGGTTATGATTGGAATGTTTATGTGGGCAGTTCTCTTTTAGACATGTATGCTAGGTTTGACCAAATGGATGATGCTTGGTTTCTTTTTACTGCTCTAGAGAGCAAGAATGAGGTCTCTTGGAATGCTTTGATTGCTGGACATGCTAGGAAGAGTGAAGGAGAGAAAGCTCTTAGAACCTTTTCGGAAATGTTGAGAGAAGGCTTTGAGCCTACCCATTTCTCCTATTCTAGTGTTTTTACAGCTCTTGCCAGCACTGGGTCATTGGAGCAAGGCAAATGGGTTCACGCACATGTGATTAAATCGGGCGGCCAACTTGTAGCTTTTGTTGGAAACACTCTTGTTGACATGTATGCAAAATCGGGTAGCATTGAGGATGCTGAAAAGGTTTTCAATAGGTTGTTGAAAAGGGATGTCGTTTCTTGGAATTCAATGCTTACTGGATGTGCCCAACATGGGCTTGGCAAGGCAACTGTGAGATGGTTTGAAAAGATGTTGAGAAATGGAATTGCACCTAATCAAGTAACTTTCCTTTGTGTTCTAACTGCTTGTAGCCATGCAGGGCTTTTGGATGAGGGACAAGGTTATTTTGCATTGATGAAGAAGCACGGTGTAGAGCCAGAGGAAGCACATTATGTGACATTTGTTGATCTTCTTGGTCGAGCAGGTCTTCTTGATCGAGCTTTGAAGTTTATAAGAGAAATGCCAATAGAACCCACTGCAGCCGTCTGGGGAGCCTTGCTTGGCGCATGTAGGATGCATAAGAATGTGGAATTGGGTGCCTATGCTGCTGAACGCATTTTCGAACTAGATCCACATGATTCAGGGCCACATATATTGCTTGCAAACATCTATGCCTCCGCTGGTAGATTGAATGATGCCGCAAGAGCGAGGAAGATGATGAAAGAGAGTGGGGTGAAGAAGGAACCTGCTTGTAGTTGGGTGGAGACCAAGAACGCAGTCCACATGTTTGTGGCAAACGATGATGCCCATCCACAGAGGGCGATGATCCATAAGAAATGGAGGGAAATTAGTGAGAAGATCAAACAGATTGGTTATGTCCCAGACAGTAGCCATGTGCTTTCCTATGCGGACCAGCAGGAGAGGGAAGCAAAGTTGCAAGTGCACAGTGAGAAGCTTGCTCTGGCATTTGCACTTATCAGCACACCTCCTGGGTCCACTATTCATATCAAGAAGAATATCAGAGTTTGTGGTGATTGTCATTCAGCCTTTAAGTTTGCATCAAAGGTTGTGGAGAGGGAAATCATAGTGAGAGATACCAACCGCTTTCATCATTTCCGTGATGGCTTTTGTTCTTGTGGAGACTACTGGTAGTGGTCGTGCAGTGCTAGTTATGAAATCCTCTGGACACCAACAAATGGATGCTGCTAGTGCTATAAATGTTGCCGTGCCTATTACTCTCCAACTAAGATTGGGAAATATTTGTCCTTATTTGCAAGGGAAAGGCAACTAGTTATTACTAATGAATTCTTTTAAAAACGAAGGCAAAGTTAGAGGAGAAGAAATCTCTGAACTACCCCTCAGAAAGTATGTATAATGTGACATCCCAGAAATGTACATTCTATTCTTTGATATAGAAAGTGGCTGAAAAGTTGCATCTCTCATTAAAGCAAACAGCAGAATTTTAATCTTGCATTGGTGTCGGCGTGGAACAGTTAATTGATACTCCTTAAAAAAATTAGAAGAGGGTGTAGGCGATGAAGCTTGTAGTAAATGATGAAACTTGAAGCTGTAAAGCAGGGAAGAGGAGTCCTTTGGCGTTATCAACGATGGTGTTTAACTACATAAATGGGTTGTATTTAAGAAATAAGCAAAGTTAATGTGTAGATTATGCAATGCAACGAGTTGAAAATTGTTCATTTGTTTGTTTGTTTGTTTGTTTGTTTAAAGAAAGAATGGAAATTGTTGCATGCGTGGTTGTATATATTAATATATATATATAGAGAAAGAGAAGCATGCATACTTTATAATTATATGTAGGTTAGGTTGGGTATGCAATTAATAGTAATGGTGTCAGGTGTGTGTGTGTGTATAAGTACACTTTAATACAACACAATGTATTTTTATGGATAGTGTATTAATTGGAATAGAAGAGGATGAGGAGGTACATACATACATACATAAAAGCATTACATTACATTAGTGGTGAGTAACAAGGAGTAACAAATTAAGAGGACCAGAACAGTGGGAAGGAAGGAAGGAAGCTAACAAATTCTATTTTCTACTTGGGAAATTAAATTAAACTAAAAATAGAGAAGAAAGATTGCAAAGACCAAAGGATCATCATCAGATTAGAATTATCAATTCATGAGAGGAGAGATGAGAAAAACCTACGCAAAAGAAGGAATAACCATATCCTTCTTAATTTTTAATTTATTCTTTTCTTACTAGACTAGAAGAGGGACAGGCGCTGAACAGTTGGTTAAATGCCGTGAGCGGCAGGTCTCTCTCTCTCTCTCTCTCTTTTTCTGCGCGTAAATGTGCAAATGTGCAATGTGTAATGCGTGTGTGTGTGTATGTGTTTGAAACGGTTTTTCAGCTTAAAATCGGTTTTAATTAATTTCAGGTTTGATAATTATCAATTTATCATCATCATCATCAATCCTCAGCAACCAAACACCGGTCTCTTCTTAAACATAAGAAGAAGAATAATAAGATCGATCATCACAACTCAAAAGGTATTAATTACATGTCTTGCGTTCTTTCTTTTGGTAAAAAGAAAAATAATAAAATATGTTCAATTGATTTCAATTCATTACCGAACGAACTGCTATCTTTTTATTTATTTATTTATTTATTGATATTTTGGAAATCCATTTCCTGTCTAATTATTCTTGAAATGCAATGCATCATGCATGCATGCATGGGGATGGGGCAGCAGGGGGTTTGTAAATTTGTTTCCAGTTTCAAGGTTAATATGCGATTTCCTGATAAGGTGAGGCCACACATGCATGATGCACGTACGAATGAGCCAGCTATGTGGGTGTGTATTATATATATAACACATGATGTGCGTGTTTGCAGAAGGCTTAATTTGTGATTGCGAAATGGAATGGGAAAACAAGAAGAGAGGAAGAGAAGAAGAAGAGAAAGAAAAGTTTGTGAAGCGTAGTGCTGCAAAGAAGGAGGAGAGATCAGGGCACGTGGAGGTGGAGGCTGATCAGAGTAGCCACATTTCTTCATCATCATCATCATCATCAGATAAGTATTTGGGTTTAGGAGTATTTGATTTCCCATGGCTCCATGATGATGATGATGATGGCGGCATTATTTCTAAATCAGAACAAGATTGGAATTTATTCCAAGACACCTTCTCCTCTTTACTCCATGACGACATTGAATTTACCACCCATTGTAATTTGTTTGAAACTACTGACGCCGCCGCTGCTAATACACCACCAACAACAACAACTACAATGAATATTAATACGAATACGAATGTTAATATTAATATTCCGGACTATAAGTTTGAGGGTGCATTCCCATTCAAAGGTGAAGAAGAAGACGACGACGACTTAGAAATTGGGAATGTGGATGGCAGCATTTGGAGTTCCATGTTCAATCAGCCGCTTCAACACCCACACACACTAGACTAGAGACCCACTTTAATTCACTCCATCTGCACGCGTCCTATTCATTTATTAAAATTTGATTGGATGGGCAGGAAAACCCAACCCTTTTCTCATCAATTTTGCTTTGCCTTTTGGTCATTCCTTTTCCATTTTTATATACTACTATTCTCTTAATTGTTGTTTCAATTACTGATCATAATATGTATTGTTTGTTTGTTTGTTATCTTATTGGAGAAAAAAAAAAAAGGAAGAAAATGAAGAGTAATGTTAGGTATTTCAATATTTAAGTTTTAATTTTAAATTTCAACTAACTTGGTATTTAGTTTAATTAGGAATCACTGATAATAATATAAGAAGGAAGGACACTTAATAATATCATGCTGTGGATATCTATCTTACTAAGCATTTTCAATTTGGAATTGTGAAGACTAATCCATTGAGATCGATGATGAAGTTGGTTGTTTTATTTCCTCATAAATTATACAAGAAATGCAAGCAATGGGCTTCCGATGGCCCAATCTCGTCGAAACAGATCCAGATGCAGATACAATTGGCTTCAACTTTTAGTCCATGGAATGGAAAGTCGAACAAGTATGAGACCAATTATAAAGGCATTTGTCGAAATCAGAACAATACGTCCCCACACGAGAGATTTGGAGTACATAAGAAATATTTTATTCAATCATTACGTATGTATTATTATGTGCGTATTTATTTTAAAAAATTATCATATTATATTTAATTAAACTATATATAACATACATATATATATATATACATTAATTAAGCATAATATCTTGGGAAATTTACGAAAATAACCATTATTATTTTATTATTTTTGCAATTAACCCTCTCAACTTTTTTCTATCAACATTAGCCAAACACAAGCCTTTTTTCCCAAATTACCTTTCACAGAATAAAACCAACATCAAGCTTTCTCCCATATCGCCAAACCAAAAGCAGCTTTTCGCTCTTGATTCATCCCTCAACGGTGACCGCAAAATACAACGATAAAAGTGATATCCGATCATAATTTATCCGGATCCAACACAAATCGACATCCGAATCCCGAATCCAACACAAATCGACATCACTTAGTTTTCAACAATCAAAATCGGATTCGACATAAAACGCCTGTCAGCAGAAACTTGCGGTGCAACCTCGTCGCGATTAGCAGCGACAGCGTCATTAGCCGGTGCACAGTCACCAAGATTCGGTTACTAAAGTTCGCACCCAATTAAATACATCATTAAAATTGTATTATTTTAATATGACCTAAATAATTTTTTTTATAATTTCAGCTTAATGGATTCGATTGTCTTGAATCAGGGTTACGATGGTTGGTGGGAGACATTAGAGAATAGCCGATACGTGAGGTAAAATCGTATTTTGGTTGGAAAAAATTATCTGCTTGATCGCTTATTGGCAAGAGTATACGAGGTGTTACAAATTAACCCTAATGACTATAAGATCACTGAAGACAACTTTGAGGTCAGTAACACATTATATCGTATATGTGCAATGCCCATGTGGATATATGCTACGATGAAATGGTGAGGGCTTGTGTTGCATATGGCATCGGACGAGCTAATTTTTGGATGCATTCCATATTCGTGACTACATCACCGAAGTTCCGAGGTATTGAAGCCACATGTCGACATGTAAACTTCAGAGAAATATGTCGGCCCTCGATAATGAAGAGGTGTGCCAAGGACAATATCGTTGGCAGCGAAGAATATTACTCTCCAATCCACGAGTAATTATGACAACATCGATGATAATGGCGTTACGTTACAGGATGTTGAGCAACAAGATTTAATAACAACGCTTGCCGAGCAACGATATTCTCCGGATCACAACAATATTTTTCGGACAACGATGATTTTCATAACGAGAGGAGGGATAATGTTTGTCGAAACCTTCTAATACCTGCGGGGCACTCGCTTCAATAATGACATGGATGGAGCCATCCCTTCAAAATGTTCATTGCTTTAGGATGAGTGTGAAGACACATACTCCATGAATAATGCGAGGCAATAAACCGGTATTCTTCATGGTTCGATCGAGAAGCGTAATTTCTACAAGTGTTGCTCAACTTGCGCTTCGAATATGGTTGCCCCAAGCTTTGTTAGCGATGTGATTCGATGATATCATGGGGTAAGCTATTTGAGAAAAAATGAGTTTATATTACAACTACGAAGTTGCCTTTTAGACAAGTCGATTTCAAGATTGCACGGTCTCTACGACATCGCTTCGACCACCGTTGTTTAATCATGTAAATGGCGATTCGCAATAGATGTTTGAACGAGCAAAATATTCTGGGTGGTGAAGAGAATTGACAATGTACACACTTGTCATAATGAGGTATGGTTTATGATCGTCATCAAGTCGAGCAGTTGTTTCTGGTCCATATTATCGCAGAAAAATATATTCAAGACAAGAGGATTTATCTTGACATAAAGCAGAGTGCATATAAGAATACGGTCATTAATGATGAGATAATTTATATACATATTTTACCCTTAATAATATAATTACTAGCTTATATTTATTTATTATTTTAATTAATTGAATTGTTTTATCAATAGGTGAATTAATTGGAGATCGTTGATAAAAAGGGCATGAAAACACTTAAATTGAGAAGGAATAAAAGATTAAATTGGAAGACAAAAATGCAACGCAAAATTAATGGAAGTCAAGAAGACCAAATTGGAAGTCAATCTCTTCAAAGATGAACGGTGGGCATGCATTTGGAAAGCAAAGATTTGGCAATGACATGTGCTGGGCATTAAAGAAGAAATCATTAATTGGCCTTTTGCTTTGTGGTCAAACGTGTGCTTTGCTTTCAAAGTTTAGTAAGGAAATAATTTTAAAAAGGCCTTGGTGAGTGGGCTTTATAAGTCGGTGGAGAAGAATTAATGCAATTAGAATCCAATAAGGATTAAGCAAGTGCGTGCAACATTTTATATATAAAGGCAAGAGGGCTGGAGGAAGAGAACTGGAGACGCATGATTCAAGATGCAGAGAAGCAAAATCTGCAGCAATTAACTTCCCCCATGGCTGAATTTATTTATTTTGTTTCCCACCAAGATGCTCCAGCGACGTTAATTTTCTCACGGGGTTATAATGGAGGTTATAAAATTGAAACCTATCAATGAAATAATTATCTTTTATTTAATTAATTCCATATATGTTCTTTAATGACATATGGTTTTCATTTCATACATGATTAATCGGAATTATTAAAATCTTTTCATCAATTTCATGCATTATCGACAACATTGTTAGGATTATTATTCAATTAATTCTATTGTTGTCTTGATAAAGTTTATACATGATTATCTTTGATTTTAGACGGCGTCTTTCATTAAATGTTTACATAGAGTGCTTAGGAAAAATTTGACTCTAAGTTCTTCAAAAAGTTTACATGAGGTTCTTAGATGTCATATTATTGCCAGTAAAAAGACCATTAGATTTAATTACTTTGACTTAATTGTTGTATCCATGAGATGACATAGATTGATTTCGAGTGTCACCTAAAAATTGGGGATTAATGAATATTTAGGTAATTACAGTTGAATAGTGGTGGACTGAAACCTTGGTAATTTTTATCTTATTAAATTCTCTTTTACTTTAATTGTTTCCTTAGTTTAATTGGTTTAATTTTCTTAGAAACTCAATTTGGTCAACTAGGTTAGAATTAATATTAATTTTAGATTTAAATTAGACTTTTCAATTTATAACAATCCTTGTGGGATCGACCTCACTACTCACTATTCTAGCATTTCAGATTGGGGATTCACAAGCTTTTAAGAAGTATATTAAAATTTTCACAACAGTTTACGCCTGTTTGGGATTGTGCTAGAAAGTCAGTTTAATCTAGATTGATTTGATTCTTCCACTAGTTATAATTTAGGTTGTCTTTTATTTATTTTTAATTAAAATAAAACTTTTATTTGTCTTTAAATTCATTGTTTAGTTGTTTGATTTCTTTTATTTTTAAATTCGTTTATTCTCATTTTTGTTGGTTTATTTTATTTTATTTTTCTTTCTTTCCTTGTCTAGTTAGTTTATGAGTGTTTGGGAACGTGATTCAACAAATCGTTTGGTTAAGAGAGTCGAAAATTAATAGTAGTCAAACTATTTCTTTAGAAGCTGCAGAAAGAAGGCAACTGACGACCTTTACTACTATCGCCAATATTCACCAGAACAAGTAAGGAAAACCCTTAGAAAATATTTTTAAATACCACTCACACCAAATCTTCTTGTATTGAAGCCACAAACTACAAAGCAATACACTTTGAACTTAAGCCTCCTCATTATTCAACTTTGCCATCCTTCCAGAAGATATATAATCATTTTCTGCCATTATTAATTGATGAGCGCCCATTCCGCTTTCACCAGAACAAGAGTCAATTGCGTCAGATGCCTTTCATTAGTGATAAAGCAAACAATAATTCACCTTACTGATCTATTAAGACAATGGGATTGAACTGAGTAATAAGTCACCAAAGCTTTTCCCTGCCGAAAACAAAATGCCCCGGAGTAGGTAAGGCGATTTTATCAAAGAGAGGGTATAATTTTGAGTAAGTTTTAAAGATCTAACGACGATTTCAAGCGCCCCCACCATGGTTTTGTACCAGAGACTTATATAATGCTTTATAACGGTTTAACCATGTCGAATCGCTGGTACTAGAGAGTCTATGAATGGTGGGAGATTTTCAACCCATGGCGTACTGCACGGGATTTCTTTGACCACTTCTCTGAGAATTCTCAACATGATTTTCAAATCAAATGAAAATCATCTGTTTCTAGAGTGGGTTATAGTAGTTAAGAATGACTTTGTTTTGAAAGCCACTTAGCTTACACTTTGTGAGTGATGCCTTAGTTTAAACCAACTAAATTTAATCATCATCCTAGTGTATAATGGTGTTTGTGCTATTTTCGTCGTCTTATTCATGTTAATGTAATCGCTTTCCATCATTACCAAAATTTATCAAGCAGAGGCTTATTATTCTCGAAAGGAAAAAAAAAGTTAATACCTTATAAATCAGGAGAGAAAACCTCCAATAGTTCATATTCATCCACATAACTTAATTGAGGAATTACCTTAATTTTCTCGGAAAACAAATCAACTTTGTCAAACCAAGCGAGGCAACAATGTATGCCTAATCAACAATTTATAGTCCTCCCCAACCAAGTATATCCTCCCGCCAACAACCTATGTTCCCCAATTTGTATCTCAACAAAGAAAGCCTTCTTGTGAGGATACACTTAAAGTTTCATCTACCAACCTAACAAGCTTTTCACCAAACACTCAAGCTATTCAAAGCTCGAACATCATCATTACCCAAGAACCATCAGAATTAGAGAAAAGGAAAATTTCAAGTCAACCAATTCCTAATCCCAAAAGGAGTGCAATGGTTGACTTGTGTCTAAGCCATCAACACAAGAAACCATACACTTTTAAGAGAAGTTTGTTATTCACAACAAAGTAGGTTCAAATACGAAGACATCTCGAGCCTACTTCTTTCGTGACATCCAGCCCATCAAAACTCATCACCAAACATCTTGTATAGTGACCCACCAATTACATTCCTACATTCTTTTCTCAGCGTTAATGAAAGCGGAAAGAAAAGTGGACTTCAACAGTGAGATTACGGAAATCTTCAGTTATAAAGTATAAATATCCTCAATGGCGCTACAAGTTCCTTCCATGCAAGTAAGTTTTGAAAGATTTATGCACCAAAAATAGAAATTATGTCAAGAAAGATGCTTTAACCCATTGTAAACTAGCAATTTACTTCAATGTAAATGCTAACAAATTAAAGCGATCCTCTACTATCTCATGTGTTATATGGAACTAAATATTGATAAAAGTGATATGACTGTTGAAAAAGAATTCTTGCCTTCATGAGCACACTTCTGACCAGTGAGTTGTAAACTCAACTCCTAATATTCGTGTTCATTGACAGGGCCAAACGAAAATACACCGCATTATGGTAGGACGTGGTTGGATACAGATTATAAATTCGGATATCCCTGGATTTTATTTGCTATTGACACTGAATATGTACAGATCCCAAGAAACACACCAATATTCTAGGTCAGTTCTTTCAGCCACAACGATGCTCTTATTAATCATAAGAATGGAAATACGTAACTACCTTGCATACACTAATTGAATATTTTAACGTTACTAAAGAACATGTTACAGACACTTGTCATGTAAATATGAGTATAAATTAGTAGAAGATTCATTCATTTCAACCACACTGACATCCAGCTGAAAGGTCTAACTCATTCCCATTTATCTTTTAACGATGTTGCAATCACAGTAAGTCAACATTACCAGCCTGGTGCACCTTTGAACAGAAAATGAATTCATCGCTTCAGCCTCGAAGAAAATTATTTTATCCAAATCAACGTTGACGTTCACACTTCCATTGCGCTTCCTGAATCCACACTCACCCCTGTGGCTATTTCTTCTTCCTCGATCTCGAGTAAAAAGGTAAGTCATAGTATCTCTAAAAGAGCAAGGAGTAAAAGTAAATGACTAAATACCATATACAGTGCTGCATATCCAAAGACACGATCAGATCCATCTCAAGAAAATGCAAACCAATAGGAGATGCAACGAGGGCTAAATCCACTAAAGGGTAAGAATCAAATTACGGGGATGCAAGGGGAATCATTTATCCTATTCGTGATACTGGTTAGCCCTGCGGTGTTTATTCAAAGAATCAGCAGTTACGAAGCATTGTTAATAATGAAGAATTCACCACAGAAGAATTGCCAGACATGGTTTGCACTGATTATAGAAATTGAATCTATCTACAAGAAAAGATCATTTTCCTCCACGTATTCCACTCAAACGCTTTCATAATTGCAGCCATTTCATTGTTTTAGATGGATATCTGAAGAGAATCAGATCCCTATACCCGGTATAATTGGTGAAACGCATTACTTAACCAGAAGAATTTATCTATTGCATGCAACGACCTCACATTTCTTCAAAAGATGCATGCTAGTATTTTTTCCGTATGGCCGAGATTTCTCAAGATTCACTAATGATTTTCTTCGTTACAGTATTTCACGAACGCCAAGACCCAACATTAGTTTTACAGTAGAGTGTGGGTGTTAAAGAATCCCTTGCCTAAATCAAGTTGTCACTTCAACAAAATGCGTATCATTTCTACCATATAATTTCAGCAGGACAGTTTGACAAAGCCTAATGCGGATTTGAATTTTAACCTTCCACGATCCGTAACCTAAAAGAAGTAAGATTCTCCTGACATATTGGTTTTATAAGATTCATTAGCATTTTAGTAAATTTCTAGACCATTTCAGCGACGACTTTTATCTTCACGAATCTTGTCTTGATGCTTTGAAAGCGGGGAATTTGTTGACTTTCAATTCATCATTCAACGCAATTTAATGGATCAGTTTTTGAAATTATGTGATAACCGATTGCCGTCAGAGAAAGCATTATAGTATTCAGATCGTGTGTGCCTACGTGGATTTTATTATTAGTACGACACTCAACGACGCAGCTTGAATCCATTCTAACCACAAGAAATGGCCATGTATTTCAGCACTTAAATTCAGATCTTTATCTAGGCTGTAAAGTGATTATTTTTACCGACTGCGCCGCTTAAAAGACGTTACGCGCAAGATTAATTGTCGGGTGTTGCTTTTACAGAATTCTGATATTGAATTAGAAAGGCCTGAAATGTTGCGGGCGGATTACCATTCTACTTTGATCTTAAATTTATTCCAATCTTGTTTTGAACGTAGTTCTTTCCTTGAAGAGATAATTATGTAAACGACAAAATGCATGGTTTGTCGATATAGTTAATTACCTTGCTACAAATGTCCAGAGACCGGATCAAGCAAGATAGAACAAAATTTCATCTAAAGGAAAGACTTCTTTTGGGATGTGATCTCATTTATTTAAGACAAATAACAGATTATTAAAATATTGCCTCTATAATGAAATTGTGTTAAGAGTCTCATTTCTTTAAGTCACTTAAAAAATAAGACTAAAAATTTCATAATGTGGTTTTTGACGGCCACTCTTTTTCATGACGCTTGTATGCTTTCGGTTTTAAAGTTAGTACAATGTAATGGTAGCATTTCAAGAGAATGATGCCACCAATCCTATTTTATTTAGATCTTCATGTAATAGTATTGATTTTCATGGACCTTTTCCTTCATCTTTTCACATTTGTGATATATTGTCAGCAGATTATGTGTCGGATGTCAAGCTTATTCTGCAAAACAAATAGTAGGGTTGTAGGAAATCTCAAGAGTAACATCATTCGCTTTGGTTTCTGTAACAACTTATTACTACGGTAAACGAATAATAAACCTTTCAAAACCCTTAATAAATATTCCATTACACATAAGGCCAACCTGAACATCTCAACCAAAGGCTGCAAGAGATTTAATAGAGAGACCAAGGTGATTCTAGAGAAAACAAGAAATGACAGTAAAAGATCGGTCTTCGAGACTCACGACGATTACAAATAGGAATTCTTTTTAAAACACCAATCGATGTCACCACCACTTTGTGTATGGAAAGGCTGCCATCCGCCAAAGTCAAGTATCGTGTATATTGGCCATCAAGAAAATTCAATTTTGATACGCAGCAGTCAATTTAAGAGAAGATTACAATCAGCAGAATCAAGAGATCAGTGAACGTGACATGAAGCTAAGATTTATAAATGTAAAATGAAAAGCCTCGCTATAGCCATCACATTTTCGAGAAAGCTCACACTGTGTCGAAAGTACTTTTATATAATTCCCACCAGATCTCTTTCCGTAAAGCTTACGCTTCTCGGCCATTCTATTCTTTTATACTGTACCGTTTTCCCTTGCATGGAGTAATCAGATTGAAAATCCTAAAACAGATTTTCGGTGAATGGTCAAAAGATTAAACCATTTTAGAATTAAATTATTTCAAGTTGGTGATACTTCGTTTTGATCCCGTTTATTGCGATTAATTAAGTTCATTCAGACTTTGTTTTATTTTATAGGTTTTCTTTGTTTATTTTTCTTCTAGTATTTTCTTTCTAATGCTTTTCATTTGCATTTTTTTGCTTTCCCACCTATCTGCCAGCCTTCCAACCCTTTTTTTACATTTATTGTCATTATTATTAATTTTTTTTCTTTTTTCATTTGTTCAGATGCATATCTTTTATTCATAAACATCGGCGACAATGTTCAATAAGTTCAAAAGGAAAAATAGTAAAGTTTTGTTTGTTAGAAAAAAAACCAAAAAAATAATTGTTTTTTTTTTTTTTTTTTTGCTTATGAAAGCCAATGATAGAAGAATTTGATCATATCAATGCCACTTTAAAAAGCAGAATATTTAATCTGTCACTGATCAGCAGAATTTCACCAGACTTTTGAACCCATGAGCACCATTAATTTTCTACACCAATTAAATCGAGATCGGGACGCACTGTTTTGAGACCTTAGATAAGGAATGACCTATTCTCGATTCTTATCTCCACAATACAAAAAGAGATACATTTGCCAAAGTCAAAGAAGGTACCTAGAACCTTTGGGCAGTTGCCCTTATAATTCATTTATGTACCATACAAGTATGTAGGATAAATCTACCATGAGAATACACTTTAAGGGTGCAGAGTGAAATTCCCTGATCTGTGGTTAAAAAAAAAGGAAAAGGAAAAGAAAACTGCAAAAATAAAAAAACCAAAGAAATGCACATAAAAGTCAAAAAAAAAAAAAAAAAAATTGGAGATTAAGATGATAGTATCATCAATTCACTTTCACTGAGTGGAACATGATGTTAAAGATTGAACCTGATTGATTATTGATTCTCAGCACACACACCACAAGAATCAAAGAATGATCAATATCAATAAAGCTAGTAATCCCACAATATTTGAAATTTTCTTTGAGCCCAGCACTTACGCACTGATATGTTTATCTTAAAAAAAATTGCTCTCTTTATTTATTTAAAAAAACGGCTGCTGCATCACCCACTGAAGCCCCATTGAGACTATAACTCAGTCCACTAGTACGCGCTAAAATGATAAAATGCAAACGAATCAAGGATTACTCCATGAAGTAACAGTTGATCACTTTTTGTTTTGTTACTTTTGTTTTATTTTAATTATAGGTTTCGTTTTATACAACCTAAGCTGCAAGATTTGACGAAAAAATAATTTATATACATATTTTTAATTTAATATTATAATACTAGTTATATTTATTTATTATTTTACCTATAATTAATCTGCTTTTATCGATATGAATTAATCGAGATCATTTTATAAAAGGTAATAATTTAAACACTCCAAATCGGTATATTAAATAAAACAACCAAGAATAACAAGGTCAAGACCAAATTAAGTCAATCCTCTCAGTGAGATTGAACGGTGGGCATGCATTTGGAAAGCAAAGATTTGGCGATTTAGGTGCAACCACTGGGCATTAAAGAAGAAATCGATGAATTGGCCTTTTGCTTTGTGGTCAAACGATGACCTTTACCTTTCAAAGTTTAGTAAGGAAAATAATTTTAAAAGGCCTTGGTGAGTGGGCTTTATAAGTCGGTGGAGAAGAATTAATGCAATTAGAATCAATAAGGATTAAGCAAGTCAGTAACATTATAGGTGCTGGGTAGAAAGAAACGAATCGGATTAACCTTAGCAACCGTAACTAGCAGAATTCTTGGCCCCATGGTCAATTTATTTATTTTCATGTCTTGAACGGGCAAGATAAGTTCAATTTAATTTTTATAATCGAGCGAGATGAAACCTTATCGAATAAAGAACATTTTTACTGAATAATTTATATATGTTCTTTTTTTAATGATTATACTACCATGATGAATCTAAGTTATTAAAATCTTTCACTAATTCTCGGCTACTTATCAACATCATAGATTAATATTCACTGTATTCTATGCTTGGATCTATGTGTTTATATGATTATCTTTGATTTTCATGCCTTCATTAAATTGCCATAGAGCAAGTTTAGGAAAACTGACCTTGTTCAATATGTCGAAGGAGGTTCTGAATACGTATTATTGCTGCAGCAACTCATTGATCAATTACTTCTATCTTCTATATCCATGAACATAATGATTTCCAGTTGTCACTCTAAATTGTATTAATGAATATTTAGTAACAATAGTTAATAGGTGGATTCTCAAACTTTTGTAATTTTAAATTGACAAATTCTTTTACTTTAATTAAGTTTTAATTAATTGTCAATTTTCTTAGAAACTCAATTTGGTCAACCTCAGGTTAGAATTATGTTAATTTTAACAGACTTTTTCATTCTATAACAACCTCAGGATCAATCATATCACTATTCTATTTTCTATCTGCCATACAATGCAGATATTAACACAATATACCAAAGAGAAGCATTTCCAGAGAAGTCAATGAAATGAGAACCTCTGAGTCAGCAAGAACTGCTCCTTTCTAATTATATAACATCACCTCACAGGATTTAGAGGGTAATTGTACTATTTTCAAATATCTGATCTTCATCAGTTAGTTTACTTAAAGACATTCATTTGTTGTCATTTATTTGCACTCTAATCAAAGTGGTCAGATTGAAGTATGTCAAGGTTCTGATTTGTAATAACTGCATCAAATCCCAATAGCCATCAGATCGCGATCTAAAACAACATGTTTGAATATGGTTACACGGAGTGATTGGCGATAATTTATTGGTAATTATCTTCACTGATGACCGCTGTATGAGAGCTTCTAAAGTTTTTTCAAAATGGAATATGCCCATTAGAAATGAGGTGCTGTAGGTAGAAAGTAAGGAACTGATTAACTGGTAAGCAAAATTGAACGAAGCACTGA
>JAUJEN010000372.1:0-48336 GCA_030448925.1 Citrus cavaleriei
CTAGAAGCCACGTATTGCTAAGGTTAACTGATTCTGCTTCTTTCACTCAGCACCTGTGGTTATTAAGTATACTCAAATTTCTACATTGTTAGCAACCAAGCTAATGGAACCTAATTTATTTCATAACGTATAGTTCAACAAAACTCTTCTCCCAAACTTGAGATATTTTCACCTTTTCTATTTTCATGGTTCTACTACAACATACTTATAAAAACTCAATCAAAACTTCATTGTCAAGATGTAAATTCAACCTTCATCTACACCGTTTACTTAGCAATTACAATTATCAACGACTAATTTATCTTCATTGTATTTTCCAATCATACACAAATACTTCAGATAACGAGATTCACACAACACAAAACACATGCACTCACAATCACATTATGCACCGGCTAATAACCCCCAAATTTAAGAGAAGTCATGGGTGTTAATAGTATTATTTCAAGTAATTTTATGTTTGGTAGTAATTTGGGCCATTTATAAAAAATTTCACTTACATTATTTTAACCGAGTAATTTTTATACAAAATTCAATGTTTCTAAATTAGTATGAATATTAACTATATTGTTTCGACAAAGGTTATAATAAAATTTTGTTAAGGATCAATATGAAAAAATATTTATATTACTATAATAATTAAGAAAAAGACACCGATACCCCCTAAAGTTCGAGCACAGTCATGCGAAAGTTAATTTCTAACTTTTAATAAAATACCAAAACTCTCTTTGACCAATAATATCCCCATTCTATTAATTCAAAAAATTGACTCCAATATTTTATAATAACAGAGATATGATACTAAATAAATATATAATATAAATTTAAATAATTTCAATATTAAAAAGTATTTTAATATTTTACAATCTATTACATATATTTTATATATTAATATAAATTTTATAATAAATAGAACATAATGTTAATATATATATCATTAAAATTTCTTAAGTATCAATATTACTTGATATTAATTTAGATATATTTAATTAATTGTAAAATTCATTTAAACCAAAGATTTATTTAAATTATTATAGAAATAATAATATTATTATAAGTGTATTAAATATAATAATTAACACTTTCAAAATTACTTATACATTATTTACTAGACAAAATTAAATTATTTATATTTATATTTACTAGTAAAAGTTTTTAAATTAATTTTTTAGTTTCTTTTCGATCACAATTTTTCAAGCATTATATTCAAATGACATTATAGTAAAAGAGGTCAGATTCTCAATGAAACTCTAGTTTGCATGATTATTTTCAAACCCAAGGATGTATTTGTCCTTCGCTAATATTTTTAAAATTACAAATAAATGAAACTAAATTTACAAGAACTTATATAAAGTAGGTCAAATTGCAATATGTGTTAGTAACTTTATTTTCTCAATCAGATATAGTCTCCACATATCTTTATTTGAATATTGTTAAGTGTCACGACTAATCATGCGTTCGACAAACTATTACTTTTTAACCAACTCTACAAGAATAGGAAGTTTTATCGACGTAAATACAAAAATTCGTTAACCCGAAGTCAAGGGGACGAATAACAAATTGTTACACGTGAATATATTATTACGCATCAACAAAATGGGGCCATGTATATCATTAAAAAGAGAAAACAAGAATACCAAAAAGAGATACAAAAAATAATAATGCCATTGAAATTTGTTACTATATATAAAGAAGAACCAATGTGACATCGAAGTTCTTTCCTATTCACTCACGTATTAAAATGAATAAGGAGCAGATCGCATAGTATAATCAGTAAATACAGGAGATAACGATAATAAGAACTTAGTTTGAAATTGAAATTGATCTCATTTAATTAATCACATCAATTTGATATTTAGTAATATTTAAGACATCATCATATTAATTAATTAAGAAGAATTAATTTATACTTGCCTACCAATGAACATAAAAGAAAATATCGATGTATCAGTTAGATAGATCAACATTTCGAGCTCCGATGCCAACAAATAAAAAAGAAGGGCTCCGCTTCATTACATGTAAGAGACGCAAAAAACTTATATGAGATAAGATAAAATTAGATTTGTCACATAATTATCAAAAGGCTAAATTTAATGAATCAAGAAAAAAAACGTAATCAATTCTTTACTGCTACAAATTTTGCTTGAAGGTAGAAAGACGGTGAAGCTCCAACTATCACCGCTAAGAACATACTAATGGAGAGCATATAAACAGACAGCCAAAGTGTACCTTTGTGCTTTGAGAAAAAGATACAAAATTTGTGTCAATTTTTATGTTGTTAATCATTAATTTGATTCTCTATTGCATGTAAAGGAAAGTTAAAGATGAAGTCATGACAGCATCAGGCAATTATTAATCTGAAACACAATCATATTATTGAGATAATTCCAATGTTTAATTATTATGGCTTTAAGAATAAAAATAATAATAATAAAGTTTTACCAATTTATTCACTTTTTGCTTTCCCTAGCATGACACTACCATTGCTTACTTCCGCTGAACGGGTGAACGAAGGAATGACAAAAGAACTAATGCTTACTTCCCAAGAAAACGTAATTTTAACGGTAATAAACGCGTGCCTCACAATTCCCGTATCAGCGAATTTATAATCTCATTCCATGCATTTGCTTCGTTTAAATGGCGGTTAACGTATTTGAATTAAAATATACCAGTACTTCTTTTGCACCTTATTCCTCTAATTTTATATTTCCCAAATTACTCATTCAAATCAATCAATTAATTTTATTATTTTAAATTTCATTAATAATAATAATAATAATAATAATAATAATACATTAATAATAATAATGGTTAAATCCTGCTCAAATTAAACAAAAAAAGGGTTAATTAGTAGCCACCAAAATTGGTATGCCAAAATTTGATGGGTGTCAAGCCAACAAAAATAAATTCCTCATCAAATAAATTACGTAAGCGCGAATTAGGTTATGTCAAGTCTACGCAGATCGGTAGTAATTATTTAAATCCTTTTGAAGCGTATTAAACGTAGAATGGGGGAATTCATCGACAATAATAAAATCAAATTAAAAATAACAAGAATGCAAAATTAAAGTTGTAATTCAAATTGGAGAAAGCCTTTCCTACGGATTGAAGGAATTAATCAAATTCATTCGACTATCGATCATCGATTCAAATATAGATTATTATTACTCATGAATAGACGGTTATATAGCCATCTTGGCATCTGTGCTAATACTTATCTCTTAACTACGAATGACTAAATCAAAGTGCGACCGTTTGGTTATTTCCTAATCAATAGACAACCCTAGATACGATCATAGAATTTAATCAATTGACAAAAAAAATCGAGAGAGAGAGACCCAAATCCTAATCAACATATGATGATTTATCATTTAAATTAGATTGTTTATTCTCACAACACAACTCTCTCATGTTATTTATGTCACAAAACATTAAATTCTTCATACGAATCTTTTAATTGACAATAGATTGTTGGAGCAGCCGATAATTAAATAGTGGCCAATTACCTAATTAACAAAACATAATCATGAAAATAATTCAGAGAATAAACAAATACCCAAAAGTAATAAAAAACAATTAAAGCACAAGAAAGATCCCACAAGAAATGGGACAAAGCTTCATTAACTTCAACCGTAAAAATGGGTTTAGTCCTCATGTGAGAGAAGAGAAAATTAGATCTAGGTTTTTTTTCTCCAATCCAAAATCCCTTTTTTCACAATGATTCTCCCTAAATACTCTCTCTCTCTTTCTTTAATTCACTTTAAAATAAAATACTAATAGATGAAATATTAAAATTGTAATTACAAAAATAACCTAAAATACAAAACGCGTAAACTAAAACCGCACCCCAAGAATTGACAAAGACGGCCTCACGCCTTTATCAACAAAGTTCTTCGACGCTGCATAATTTCTCCAAGAGAACAATCCTCCTTAAACATCATCTTTACCAATTTTATCACCAATCAATAGAATTGCACCTACAAAGTAAAAACACAAGAAAACATTATTATTAAGTGCAAAACATCGATATTAAGGAAGTAAATAATGCAAACCATCATAAATTTCTAACAACAACTCAACAATCCCCCCTCGCCACACGGACTTTCCTTTCGTCCGACACACCTGAGTTGTTCCACTACCACATTCCGACTACTAGGGTCTAGCTCTGATACTACTTGTTGGGGAGATTTAGCATAAGATTTCTAGGTATCCAACCCAAAAGACTGGCCTTTTAGGTGGAGTGACCTACCACCTTATAAACCCAAGCATCTCCCATTTACTAGCCAATGTGGGACACAACTCAACAACAATGTGATGCGACGAATAGGAAAAAAAATTTATACCGACTCGGGAGCACCATCTTAACACCAACTAATAGCACCATATTGTCCAGTAGATTCCATTAGAAGAACTATTAAATCTTTTTTAAAAAAAAAATTAGTATGTTATGTTAGTGGATCTCATTAGAAGACTCATTTGACCTCCAAACGATAGATTTTTATTGGTCCGGTACATCATCTCAAACATGCTAAAAAAGTATAACACTACATTGATTTATCATGGGAACTCTCCTCCTAGTGTATGTCAAAGTTTAAATAAAGGTGTTAAACGGCTCGAGTAGCCATTTCATTTATGAGTTTATCATCATTCAATTCTTTTATTTATCATATGCATGACTCTGAGTCATATAATATGTATGCTTGCATTATTTACTTTTTGTTATCTATTTTAAATTTGGTGGTATTTATTGTAAGAAAAAATACTTAAAATAATAAAAAGTAAAAATTATTTTTATTATTATTTTTATACCAAAAACCTATTTTCCCTATTTTATGTATTCAATTTTTTCCTTTGATTTCAATTTATATGATTTATTTAATTTATAAGAATATGAATAAAGTCATTTAACAAAAAGATAATATTGTAAAATGATGATACCAAAGGAATTATTGAGTACTATGAAAATATTAAGAGAATAAGTGGTATATATTGATTTCATTTGGGAATCTGCCACCTGATTATGATAATCATAGTTGTATCGTACCATCTTAAATCGTGATGAATTTAATTGCGACGAAGACAACTGTGTTTTATTCTAAAGAAACTTGAGTCTAATTGTGTTTATTATGCTACAACTACAACAACTAACCCAACAACCTAAGTGGTATCCTCTCCATCATGTGGTAATAACATTAAATTTAATCAAGTTTTCTTGTGCACTAATAACATCCACAAAATCCATTCAAGTCTAAAGATAGAGACGTTATTAAAAGTGACATATTGGAATGGAGTATAGAAAATTAATTTCAAGGCGCACCGAAATATCATTCATTCTATTTTTTTTTTTGTTTTATGTTTGTTATTTCACATCATGATGGTTTTATTTGCAAATGAAAACATTTTCTAAAATTTGTTTCCATTCTTCCTCCGACTAGGTTGTCTCTGGATGATAATAAGAAGGCATTAACTGGGGTCAATTTCTAGATTTTGCAGTCAACATTGGCAAATAAAAATTGCTCATGGCTATTTCGGAAAGTCTGAGTTTGGACTTTGGAGTGATATTATAACTTTTTCAAGTAGACAAAATTAATGCAGAGACAGAGAGAGAGACCAATAGAAATGTGTCGTATTAAACTGGCAAGCTTAGTCAGGCGTAAGGTGTCAACATGTATTTGACTGCCAAGTGTTTGTCATAATTAGTAAATAATTTGGACTAAGATGAGATAACTACACTATCATCACTTGCTACTTTCAAACTATTTGCTCTCGCTAATTTTGTCCATATTTTCTGATCATTTTCTTATCTTGTTGCGAATCTCTTTGATATTTGACTTGATACCTCAACACAAAAAGTTTGCATGACTATTTACTAAAAAGTTTACTAAAAAGTTTTAAAATTAATTTTTCAGTTTCTTTTATAGTTGACTTGATATCTCAACACAAAAAGTTTGCATGACTATTTACTAAAAAGTTTATTAAAAAATTTACTAAAAAGTATTAGAATTAATTTTTCAGTTTCTTTAATATTTGACTTGATATCTCCTCACAAAAAGTTTACTAAAAAGTTTTAAAATTAATTTTTCAGTTTCTTTTGGATCACAATTTTTCAGTTACTATATTTAAATGGTATTATAGTCAAAACGAGATTTATGTATCCTTCAATGAAAGCTCTTAATTTGCATTACTATTTTCCTACATCTTAAGGATGTAGTTGTCCTTTTGCTTAAGGAATATTTTAAAAATTACAAATTCTAAACTAAATTTTACAAGAACTTATATAAGAGTCAAATTTGTATATATTTTTAGGGACTTTATTTATTTCTTAATTGTGATTCAGTCTCCCGCATATCTTTATTTGAACATTGCTGGCTGCATCAATCATGTCCATGACAGACTATTACTTCTTTTTTAACGAATCTCGACGGTACAAGGAAGTTTTATTGATCAGAACATAAAATTGTTAACCCTAGTCAAGGGGACATAATAACATATTGTTACACGTAACATATTATTACATACATCAAAAAACAGTTACATATGTAATTAAAAGAGAAAATCAACAACAACAACAACAATTGCCAAAAGTTAGAGCAAGGATCACAGAGATATAGAAAAATATTAGTGCTATTGAAATTTGTTGTATTATACATAAGGAGAACCAACAGCCGGGACATCGAGTTCTTCATTCACTTTCAGCGTACAAAATGAATAAGGAGGTTTTCGGCACAATATAACTGCAAATATTATGAGATAACACATAATAAGAACTTAGTTTGGAAATTGAAATTTAACTTATTTAATTAATCACATCAATTTGATATTTAGTAATATTTAACACATCATCATATTAATTAATTAAGAAGAATTAATTCATACTTGCCTGCCAAATGAACATGTAAAAAGAAAATATCGATGCATTGTTAGATAGATCAACATTTCGAGCTCGATGCCAAAGAAATAAAAGAAGTGTGGCGTGACCTATTATCTGTAAGAGATTAAAAAAAAAATCTTATATGAGTGATAAGATAAAATTAATTTTGAGCACATATTATCAAAAGGCTAAATTTAATTAACTCTTGAAAAAAAAAACATAATTCAATTCTTAATTACCGTTACAAGCTTGGTTAGCAGGAAAGATGAGGAAGCTCCAACTAATACCGCGGCTCCATACGCAGTCGAGAGCATATAAATAGATAGCCAAAATACCTTATATTTTGAGAAGAAGATAAAATTTGTAAGCCAATTTTTATGTTGTTATTCATTAATTTGATTCTCTATTGCATGTAAAGGAAAATTAAAGATGAATAAGGACAGCATCATATATAATTATAAATCTGAAACACAATCATATATTGTTGAGATTAATTCCAATGTTTAATTATTGTTTTTACTAATTTACTAATAATAAAGTTTTTACTAATTTACTCACTTTTTCTTTCCCTAGTATGACACCGAGTGTTTGAATTCCATGTTCTCTATCGCCTTCAACATCATGTAAATCCTGTTCAAATTAAACCAAAAAAAAAAAAAGTTAATTAGTAGCCACCAATTGTATAAACTGTGGATTCGACGTGTTACAATTTTATAAAAGATTTCAACACCTGCATTTATAAAATACAAAGATCGTATCTGAGAACAATTATAAATGTACTTTGATTTAACTACCTTGAGAAATGCAATTGCAACGGCCATGCAGGTCATGAAAGCACTTGCAAACATCAATGGTTTCGTGACTTCCATAGGTCTGCCAAGCACATATTTCTGTGTGCATGTAACAAATACATCTCATCAGGAAAAAAGCACAGAAAATTAAGATATATATATATATATATATATATTGGTTCTACATAGTTTACTAAAATTTAACAGTAATTTTAAATCATAATTATCAATTTTATTGCAGATAATATTTATATTTCTAATCAAATATGTATGATTCTTTATTATTACAATCAAACAAGAGAAGAACTGCAATATTCTACACATCTATAATTAAATTCTATCCTTTTCGAGAAAGTGATAAAAACCCCACCCGTCGTTTCAAGAAATATATCATTACCCCCTCTTAATTATTTTAAAACCCATCAAAACCCTGCCATTAAAAGAAATAACTAACTGTTAATTTTTTTTTAATTTTACGTTTTACTATTTTACTCATAATTGTTTTTAATTGATCAATGAAAATTTTTATCACATCCAAGATAAGATAATAAAAATCTCATATCAATAAGATTAATAATTTTAAAATACCTGGACGTGGAAGAAGAAAGGAACTTGTGGAAGAAGTCCGCACGTAAACACCACACAGACTGCGGCTAGAAATGAATTTCCCTTCCATCTAAGAAAGGGGAGCTGCATTATTGAAAGTCACCAATCACATGAACTTAGTTAATTATAAAAAAAAATCACTTTATTTTTAATAATTTAAATAATCAACTAATTCAATCGTCATTATTATTATTTTTGTGATTAGGGTCTCTCAACCATGTTCGACAAAGTTTTAACTTAATTATTTTACCCTCGCAGGGTAAAAATATTGATGTACCCACAAAATATCTTAACTTCAGCATTTAATGTTATTCAAAATTAAATATTTTAAAATAATTTATGAGTACTATTTGATTAATACAAAATACATTTTATAAAACCAATTTGGGAGCTCACCTGTGCGGAGTAAGCAGTTGCAATAAAAAGCCACAAGATGACGCCCAAAACAAGTGGTGGAGATCGTAGCATAATTGCGGAAGCCAGACTCTGAAAATGCAGATCAGTGAATCAAATAAATAAAGCCTATACATCTTTAATTAGAAGATAAGTACAGAGATCAATAACGATAATGAAAGAGATCTTTTCCCTAGCTTGCAACATTTTCACATGCTAAGTTTGAGCCAATTGAAAAATGACATCTCAACGGATTATTAATCTAGTGAGTTCTAATAGTTTCATTTGGCTGGCGACTCAAATTCGAACTTTTAGAAAGTATGGAATTAAAAATTAATTTGTACTCTATCTATCCCTCTACTATTTTAAATTAAAAAAAAATTGAAAAGTGAAAAATCAACACACTTAATTAGAAATTGGTATTTTGCATCTTTTAAATTAAACACAAATTATTTATGGGGAGCTTTATTCGTTGGCAGTTGCTTACCATCAATGCAGATATCCAAGTAATTGCAATCCCAGTTTCCATTGAAAATTCACCCGAAGCAAGGGGCAAATAAGGCTTGTTGACCTTTGACAAAACAATATTAAGCTGATTTATTAGAAACAGCCGCAAAATATGTGTGTGTGTGTGTGTGATGTAGGTTAGTTTTTAACTCTCTTAAATTATACGGCTTAATTAAAAAAAATGAGGACACCCACACTTGAAAATGGTTACACACACACACACATATAGTCCTTCTTGCACGAGCGCCCATATATTTTAAAATGAGCATACTTGCACATGAAAATAATTATATATATAGTAAAAAAACATTTACATGCCCAAAGTTTGGGGGATGGACATGTAGACCTCCAAGTTTTCAATACAAAGATATCAAGACCCTCTTTGACCATAATACCCTTTAGCTCTATTACCTGAAAAAAAAATTGACCTCAATGTTTTGTAATAAATAGAAATATAATATTAAAATAGATGTAACAATATTTACATTTTAAAATATTTTCTATATTTAAAAAATATTTTTAGCACTTTAGAATCTTATACTATATTAAAGTAAATTTTATAATAAATAGAAACTTAATATTAAAATAAATGTATAAAAAATTAAATTATTTTTAAATATTGTATAAAATAATTTTTATATTATTAATACCTAAAATATATTTTATTAATTGTAAAATCTATTTAACCCAAAAATTTATTTAAACTTTTATAATAAATACAAATACATTATTAAAGTATATAATAACATTTTAAAAATTATTTTATATATTAAAAAATATTTTAATGGTATTAGTCTACTGGAAATATTAAACTATTTAAATTATATTTGTTTTCATTAAAAAAAATTTAGGTAAATTTTTTTAACTACTATATACAAACGGTGTTTATGGTCAAAAGTGGGTATTTGTATCCTTTATTTTAAATTGGGGGTCTCCATAACTATTTTTCTAAATCTTAAAGAGATGTAGCTTTTTTTTTTTCCTTTTATATATACACACAAACGCACATATATACACATACGAGCATGAGATTAATTAACATAATACATAATATCTAATGTACGTGCAGCAGATTTAAGCAATCCGGATTTCATACATGAAAACTCCACGCAATTAATATTAAATCTCTAATTTTTTCATTATATTATATATTGGGTTAGCATCGAATTAAGAGTAATACACGTACCTTGTCTATTTCAACATCAGTCACCTGGTTTACGGCCGGCACGTAAATGTTCATCAGTACTGAAGTCACCAAAAGCTGAAATTTCAAGAAGAATTGATTTATTATTTCAAAGTTTTCACTCGTCAAATAACATCAATTATAAAATTAATATATATTTGTAATTCTCTCATTCTAGCACTTTATATTTACGTACCTTCAATAATCCTATGAAAAAGGTGGGAGTCAAGTCAGCGAGTTTTTCTACCGGAAGAAGAGAATTCGATGTTGTCGCTATAAGCTGATTAAAGGAAAAAAAAAAAAAGGGTCATATAAAGTCATTATCAATTTTTATATGTTTGAGTTGGTGATAAGTTGGCCATTTTTTTTTTGTTTTTGTTTTAATAAGTTGACCATTTCTCTCCTCTTCAAAATGAAGGTTCGAGTGATAGAGTTCATTTTTCAGTGTTAATAAGTTGAGTTCGGTTTTTTTTTGGAAAGAAAACAAGAAGGCTGAAGTTTAAACTGCTGACATCACATGATTAAGGAGAGAATTGTTTACCATTTGATTAAATTTAAAGGAAAAAAGAGGAACAGATGATAGAGTAGACTGAACTCACAACGCCGAAAAAAGCATATGGATACATAAAACGGTAGAGTGCATTTAAGTTCTTGAGAAAAACATTCTTTGGACTCTCATCTCCATCCTGAGATTTTGATGCATTTCCATCTTGCAACTTGACAGCGGTAACACGGTCATTATTGTTGAACGGCTTGCAGACGACGTCGTTTCTCTCAGTAATTCTATTGGTAGGATAAAATGAATTTTCCGAGCATTTGATAGCGTACTTCTTGCGTTGATTTCTGTTCAGAACGCCATGAATATGTGTCACCGGCGGTTGGTATGTTTTAACGCAACCTGAAATGGCCACGGTTAATTACAGAAAAATTATAATGTTAAAAGGGTATTCAAAATGTGACCTTCCACCAACTAAAATTAACTAGCTAGTTTTAATTGGTAGAAACAAGCAAAATATCATTCTGAGAATAGTACGCGCGCAATACTATTACCTAATAGTTTACTGTACTATGCATGGATTTTTTTTTTCTCTTGCGGAAAAAAATTGGCTTGAATGTAAATAAAGTGAAAAATAAATATAAAACTTAATCTTAACCACTCATTAAACAAGGAAAGACAATAGTAAATGAGAGAATGAAAGACACGGAGGGGATCCTTGTCCTTTGAATGCAGAGTATTGAGCAAAACTTTAGTGATGAAATTTTCATAATATTGTGATTGGTAGTTAGTTCAGCATAACTCAACAGCGGATACGAGAGACTCAGAATGGAACAGGGTACTCATGGGGAAACGAGAGACTTACGGGAGTGTTGTACATAAGGATGGTATTTTGGAGAGAAGCTTGAAATGGCAAGCGTTTGAAGCATGATTTTCTTTCTCCCACTAAGCTATAGCTCTATTGTGTGACGAGAGTTTGGCGCAATAAAGAGTCAATAAATAGATGTCCGGTGCATGAACACCCGTGGCAAGCCGCAATAATTTCTTCATAAAAAAGTCCACCAAAATAATCCCATTGATTTAGACAGACTAAAAAAATAATAAAACGGAAAAAAATCGGAAGCATGACAATCACGATTTTCCTTTTTTTTTTATTTTTTGAAAACCAATGGGAAAAAGCAACACGACTTGAATTACCAACTGGTTGACCATTCTTCTTTATCTGAAAATTTTTCCCTCCAAATGGCTCGAATTCAGCCGCTTGCGCTTACCATTCTTCTTTATCATTATCATTGTTATTGTTCAAGTAATTTTACTCATTTAAAGATCTACCAACTCCGGCAATGATATATACTTTGAATTTGAAGATACGGTGGAAAACAATTTTTTATATTTTCTTAGCAGATGAATAAGTCAGAGCATTTTTTATTATATAATTGATGATGCATAATATTAAATTAAATTATTTTTAATTAATATGATGTTTAGTATATATTAGAGAAATAGTAACCGTTTAATTAACTTTCTATTTGATGTTTCAGTAAAACTAGCTCATGATAAATTTCGTCTCTTTAATTATATACTTGCCTCTAAGACACCGATTGCTCTAATGATCATAGTGTAAAATTTTTTGAAGCAAACCTCGACAAAATGAGGGACATTTCTTGAAGTAAAAGATAAAAAAAATAGCCAGTTATGATGAATATAATAAACCTTATCCTCACAGAACTAAAACCAAAGAAAACTGTCCAAACAAACATAAAAGCATACAACACAAGAATAGCCAAATGTAACAAAAAATTAATTAAATCTATAGCTTGCCAGCTCAGTCATAACCATCTTTGAAAGTTATGACATCACGAGAAAACTGACAATAGATGATAGGAGTTTTATGACAGATCATGAGTAAAAGGTCTTAAATTATAAAAGCATGATAAATTTGTGATAAAATTTTCGTCTATAAAAAATTTATTATGTATTTATGATAGACTTCTTAAATATCAATAACTAATGGCCGATTGGTGAAAAATATTTACTCAATCAAGTATTTTCATAATAATAATAACAACAACAACAACAACAATATTTAAAATAATAATCGTAGTCACCATTATTATAATATACATAATAATAAAAATGAAAACAATTAACTAAGAGCATTTTAGTGACTTAAAAAATTCATTCTGATTCTTAGATAAAGTAAAACATATCAATGGGAAAACAACTCATTCTAATTCTGATAATTCTTACGTAAATAACTTATTCTGATTCTTATTCCTCATTCCAGCACATTTTAATTTTAGCTTATTTCGATTACCAGTTAGTAAATGCACCATATTTATTTTACTCATTGGTAATTTACTAAAATTGCCAATGATTACTTCAACAATTGGTGTGGTTGTAGTTTGTATAGTAAAATGGATATTGTAATTTCAATATAGGGAAATTATCATTTGTATACCCTTAGTTTACTTCATTATCAAAAATACTACAACACTTTGAGGGTGTATCAATCGTCTACCATAAATTGACAAAATGTATCAGCCAACCACCAAACCGTTAGTTGCCGTTTAAATATGATGACGTCAAAAGGGTAATTTGGTCTTTTCATATGATACAAGTGATAATTTAAGGGTATACAAGTGATAAAAAGAGAATTTAAGAGTATACAAGTGATAATTTTCAAGGGTAAAATTGTCAATTCACTGTAATTCCGTTAACTTTCAAACGACAACTAACGGTTTGGTGGTCGGCTGATACATTTTGTCAACTAAGGGTGGACGATTGATACACCTTCAAAGTGTTGTAGTATTTTTGATAACAGAACAAATATAGGGTATACGAATGATAATTTCCCTTCAATATATTAAAATCTCATGGATTTTATTTTTTATTGGATTTTTAATTATTAGCATTATATTTTGTATTCATTTTATATTTACAAATTAGATTTCTAAAAGCATATTCACAAACTTGGGAACGTGTAAAGTAAAAATAAATAATAATAATAATAATAATAATAATAATAATAATAATAATAATAATAATAATAATAATAATAATAATAAATTCAAATAATAATAAAAATACAATTCAAATAATAATTACATTTTTAAATAATATCAATTTTTCGTTAAGGATTTTAAAAAAGAAGCCCAAAATTCAAATAAATTTGAATTTTCGCATTTGATTGTGGTGTGACAGGCATGCGATTGGTAAACTCTATAATAGATCTTATGACAGGCATTAGCGTTGTCATAAATGAGTGACATCAAGTATGATCTAAAAAATAATTTACCGGGGGCTAAATTAAAAAACAGCAAAATGTAAAAATTGAAACTTAAATATAATTTTTTTTTTATAATACATTTACAAATGTTCTCTACACGATTTCATATTCTGAAAATGTTGTGCAATAAACTCATTATCAACACTGTTAAATACATCTTTTTCTACATAAACAATCAATTATCATTCATCCATTCATCTCCTATCCGATTATGAAGTTCCTTCTTTACAAATTTCATTGCTAAAAATGTTCTCTCTATTGTGGCTGTAGAAACTGGAAGAACAGGGTTATTTGATAATTTGATAGGGAGTATTTAAAAATTTATTAATTTTTCTTTTAAACAAAAAGGGGTATTTTTTTTTTAGTGGGGGCTTGAGCCCCCGCTGGTCCTACAGTGCATCCGCCTCTGAGTGACATTACCATAAATGCCATATCAAACAATTGTAATCTATAGTGATGTTACCATAAATGACATATCAAACAATTGTCATCTACTTTTCAGATGACGGTTTTTATCTGTCGTCTATTACCAGTTTTGTTTTTGTTGTAGTGAAGAAAACAACAACAATGAATTTTGTTGTATATAAGAAGAACCAATTGGGGAGACCTAGTTCTTCTTTCACTCTCAGCGTATAAAATGAAAAAAAGAGGTAATCGACATAGTATAATAACCACAAATATTATGAGACAAATATTTGATTAAGTAATATTTTGTTAAGAATATATGGTAGCAAGTTCGTTAAGTTCGTTAAATACCTAACTATGGTGACTGTTAACCGCGAGGAAAGCATATGTTATTTTGTTCATCAGGTTGTTAGCATTTAGCTTAATTTGAGCACATGCATTTGGTGCATGTAGAAATTTTCAGACATTACTATATAAAGGCATTGTGATTGCATTCATTCTGTGATGAAATAATATATGAGCTTCATCAAATTTTCTCTTTCACTTTTCTAGTTTCTCTCTCACTTTCTTAGTAACAAGACAACACAAACTACAAAATAAAATTTGATTCGGTGTCGATAGATCAAACACTCTAATGGCATCTTTAAGCTTAATTACTAACATTTCATCCTCAATTTCATCATTCACTTTTACAACACCAATTAAACTTGATAGATCAAACTACACAATCTAGAAATCGCATATCCTCTCCTTTGTTCAAGCAAATGTACTGGATTTTTAATGGATCGCGAGTTTGTTCAAATCAATTCCTCACTGGTGATTCAACAAACTCCAATGTTGCTGAATAGGAAAATCCTACATATGTTGTGTGGAAGAAGTAGATCAACTGTTGTTCAGCTGGCTCTTATCCTCTATTAATGTTGAAATCTTTAGTCTTGTGGTGACAATCTAAAACCTCTCATGAACTTTGGACCAGCCTAGAACAACAATTTGGTTATGAAACTGTTGCTAAGAAGGTTCATCCAAAGATGATGTTAGGGATGGCAATAAAATTCGCATTATCTTATAATTAAATTATTTATTTAATTAAATTTCAATTGAAAAATATATAAATTAAATTATTTATTTAATTAAATTTCAATTGAAAAATATATAAATTAAATTATTTATTTAATATGTATCAACATAATTAACTCTATAATCTTCATTGACTATGAAAAATATGTTAAAAAACTAATAATAATAATAATAATAATAATAATAATAATAATAATAATAATAATAATAATAATAATTAGAGAATATTGTAATGAAACAGTTTACCTTAGATATCTTTTTTTTTATGTTTGATTTATGTTGTGAAATTATCTTTTGTGAATTTATGGTGTTGTTGTACATTATTTATGTTGAATTGTTGATTGTTAAATTATAATTGAATTTTATTTGATATTATTAGGTAAGTTATTAAATTTAAAATTATATTTAAATTTATTATTATGCGGATCCAGATATCTTAAAAATCTGCTCGCAATCCATGCGAATATTACCCGCATCTGGATGCCAAATGTACAATGCAGATCTGAATCTAGATGCACCTACATCCGGATTCGGATCCCGATTTTTCCATCCTTAGATGATGTTGAATAATCTCAAAAAAGGATCTATGTCCATTACTGACTACTTTAGCAAGTTAAGATCTGTAAATTATGAATTGGTTGTTGCTGGTAGTCTAATCAGCTTTTTCGATTTCGTTACACACTTAATCCCTGGATTAGGCCAAACTTACTATCCTGTTGTGGTGTATATTGAGGCCAATGTTCTTAAGATAAGTGTTAATGAAGGTAAACCTTATTTTGGCTCTTAATTGTTACTAGTTGAAATGGTCAAGGTCTTGACATATAACACATAGGCCATACCTATTTTTATAGTTCTTTGAGAACCTCTTTGAACTTGATTAATGTCATGTGTGTACCTAAGATAACCAAGAACCTTATTAGTATATGGTGTGTAAATTCTACTGCTATGGGTGTCAATGTGCAAGTTAACACAACAAGTAATATAATGATGAGTATTCAAGATCGTCTCCACATGGATTGATGTTATCGAATTTGCTACAGCAATTGCAGTTTAGATTAAATTAAAATAAAATAATTAAAGAAACTAATAAACTAACTAAATTAAAAATGCAATAAAGGAAATCTTAAATCAAATACGAAGATACAATCAATAAGAAAGGAGTAATTGAGTGATTAATCTCACTTAATGGTTTTGACTATTTTTCTAATTAAGAACTTGTTGCTACATCATTTACTGCAGCAATAGACATAATCCCTCATTCATCCTCAGCTATCGTTTGTTGGATATCTTATATCTATATGCAACTTAACAGTGATTAGTTGTTATGCTGACATTAGATATATCATTAGATGATCTAGGTTCTATTTACCCTACAAGGTGAATCCTTATATCTAGTTCATCACTAATTTTAGATTAAGCATGGCCTTATTCAAATTGAGATTACTCAACTTGGGAAACCTAATCTAAAACCACGTGTTGTCTTAATGAGATCCACTAAGTCAGACATTTTTTAGGCTCTTTTTTAGTTAGTATCCACTAAAAGGGTGATCAGCCAAAATAAGGAATTAAAATAAATACAATTATGATAAACTACTGCAGCAAACACAGAGCAACACGCATATGTCAGTGAAACATCCATTAAGATTGTTTATCATTCAACCACAATCAAATTTAGTTCATGATTTGCGAAAGAAAATTAAATAAAAGAGTTTTAACCATCAAATACATCTCCATGAATAAATAGAAAACAAGAAAAGAACAAGAATGACTGATTTTCAATGGATCTCTGCGTTTTCTCCTCTGATGCAGTCACTCAATCTCTCTCTTGAATTATGTTTTTCTTTTGTTTCTTTGTGATTTTTCTCCTTGGGTGACGACTCTCCTTCTTCCTTTGCATGTGCGCTTCTTTTATAGCTGAAAATTAGGGTAAACGGAAGTGTAGGGCACGTTTCTTCTAGATTAGGAAACTCAAGATTGCAAACTTCTAAGTATCTCACGTGAAATCTTCTCTATCAATGCTCCAGGATTACAAGAATGAATGCTACAAAGAATCTGCCATCGAATCATTGTTCCAAATTTGTTTCAATTCTTTTGTAACCAAGTTCTTTCCTTATTTTTGCAGGCCTATTGCAGTAGCATTCTTTCCTTGAAATTTGAGCTTCCGGTCACCTACAATTATGCATATGATCTAAGCATACAAATTATTCTAAATAAAAAAATTGATTGAAAATAAACTAAGATAGATATTTATGCAAAATATAACTAAAATGCAAGAAAACACATCATTTACTTTCTATGTAATTATGATTTAAGTACAAAAGTGCCATGATAACTCTCATTTCATAGAGTTATCACACCCCCAAACTTAAACCATTATTTATCCTCAAGTAATGACAACAACACTAACATTTCAATCACACACTCATGCACTAACAACTTAGCTCTATAATCAAATTTGCAAGGATTCTTCAACCCTCAGATCATACTCTTAATCATGCAAAATTGCCATATCAGTTCAATTCTAGATTTAGGCCTCATTTTGTCCAAAGTGTGTGTGTGCCACTTTGATCAAATTCCAGAGGTACTACAGCATGACACAGACATTATATAACTCAGAGGTAACGCATCAATACATTCACATGTGTAGGTTGAAGTCATAAACAAGTTCAAACTGTGCTATAGCAATTTTTTTTTGCGATTAAATTCTCTTTAATGTATCATTAATTTTTCATGTAAATGTCTATCACTTGTGGAGATGACACCCAATTACTCAATCAATGCACATATCAGAGTTGCTGCAGTAATGCTTGTAACATAGTCTTATCTATGGACACTTTTTAACTCAAGGCTGAACATGAGACTCATGAACAAACCTGCCTACTCAATATCCTAGAAAGAAAACTTATATATATATATATATATATATATATATATATGTATGTATGTATGTATGTATGTTGCTACAACAATGGTCATAGCTCTTGTGGCCTTTTGACTCAAGTATGTATATAGGGTGCATACTCAGCCCTGGTTACTTAGCAACTTAAGCCATTGGAACCGAATTTATTTCATAACAGGCATAGTTCAACAAAAACTTTCCTCCCAAACTTGAGATATTTTCTACCTTTTTCTATTTTCATGGTTCTACTACAACATACTTATAAAACTCAATCAAAACTTCATTGTCAAGACATAAATTCAACCTTCATCTATACACTGTTCTTACTTAGCAATTACAATTATTGAATGACACTCAATTTATCTTCATTAGATTTTCCAATCCATACACAAATACTAGATAACAGAGATTCACACAACACAAACACATGCACTCACAATCACATTATACACTGACACAATCCCCCCAAATTTAAGAGGTGCTGTGTAAGAAGAAAATATTATTTCTGTTTAAATTTTATGTTTGGTAGTAATTTCAGTTACTATAAAAATTCTCACCACATTATTTTAACCTGAGTAATTTTTTTATACAAAATTCAATGTTTCTAAATTAGTATGAATATTAACTATTGTTTCGACAAAGGTTATACAAAATTTTGTTAAGGATCAATATGAAAAAAAATATTTATATTACTATAATAATTAAGGAAAAAGACACTGATACCCCTAAAGTTTGGAGCAATAGTCATGAAGACCTGTAACTTTTTAATAAAAGATACCAAAACTCTCTTTTGACCACAATATCCTTTGATTCTATTAATTCAAAAAAAATTGACTCCAATATTTTATAATAAATAGAGATATGATACTAAAATAAATATAATAATATAAATTCTAAAATAATTTCAATATTAAAAAAGTATTTTAATATTTTACAATCTATTACATATATTTTATATATTAATATAAATTTTATAATAAATAGAAACATAATGTTAATATATATATATATATATATATATATATATATATATATATATATCATTTAAATAAATTTTTAAGGTAATTTCAATATTACTTGATACACGAGATATATTTAATTAATTGTAAAATCTATTTAAACCAAAGATTTATTTAAATTATTTATAGAAAATAATATTATTATTATAAGTATTAAATATAATAACTAACACTTTCAAAATTACTTTATACATTAGCCTACTAGACAAATTAAATTATTTATATTTATATTTATATTTACTAAAAAGTTTTAAAATTAATTTTTTAGTTTCTTTTGGATCACAATTTTTCAGTTACTATATTCAAATGACATTATAGTAAAAAAGAGGCCTTCGTATTCCTCAATGAAAACTCTTAGTTTGCATGATTATTTTCTCAAACCTTAAGGATGTATTTGTCCTTTTGCTTAAGGAATATTTTAAAAATTACAAATGCTGAACTAAATTTTACAAGAACTTATATAAGAGTCAAATTGGTATATGTGTTTAGGAACTTTATTTCTTTCTTAATTGTGATATAGTCTCCCACATATCTTTATTTGAACATTGTTGGGTGCTGGCTGCATCAATCATGTCCATGACAAACTATTACTTCTTTTTTAACGAACCTCGACAGTAATAGGAAGTTTTATTGATCAGAACATAAAATTGTTAACCCTAGTCAAGGGGACGTAATAACAAATTGTTACACGTAACATATTATTACAAACATCACAAACAGTTACAAATATCATTAAAAGAGAAAAACAACAGCAACAATTGCAAAGAGATACAAAAAAATAATAATGCCATTGAAATTTGTTGTATTATATATAAGAAGAACCAACAGCCGGGACATCGAGTTCTTCATTCACTCTCAGCGTACAAAATGAATAAGGAGGTATTCGGCATAGTATAACTGCAAATATTATGAGATAACGCATAATAAGAACTTATTTTGGAAATTGAAATTTAACTTATTTAATTAATCACATCAATTTGATATTTAGTAATATTTAAGACATCATCATATTAATTAATTAAGAAGAATTAATTTATACTTGCCTACCAAATGAACATGTAAAAAGAAAATATCGATGCATTGTTAGATAGATCAACATTTCGAGCTCGATGCCAAAGAAATAAAAGAAGTGTGGCGTGGCCTATTATATGTAAGAGATTAAAAAAAAAACTTATATGAGTGATAAGATAAAATTAATTTTGAGCACATATTATCAAAAGGCTAAATTTAATGAACTATTGAAAAAAACATAATTCAATTCTTAATTACTTTGCTTAGCAGGAAAGATGAGGAAGCTCCAACTAATACCGCGGCAACATACGCAATGGAGAGCATATAAACAGATAGCCAAAGTACCTTAGATTTTGAGAAAAAATAAAATTTGTAAGCCAGTTTTTATGTTGTTGTTCATTAATTTGATTCTCTATTGCATGTAAAGGAAAATTAAAGATGAATAAGGACAGCATCATATATAATTATTAATCTGAAACACAATCATATATTATTGAGATTAATTCCAATGTTTAATTATTATGGCCTTAAGAATAAAAAAATAATAATAATAAAGTTTTTACTAATTTATTCACTTTTGCTTTCCCTAGTATGACACTAATGGTGTGTTTACTTCATGGAATGAGGAATGAGAATGAAGGAATGACAAAGAAATCCATGTTTACTTGGCAAAATGTAATTTGGGAATGAGAATAAAATGTGTGGGTCTCACACAATTTGGGAATAAGGAATGAGAATCTCATTCCCATGTGGGAGTTGGGAATGAAAATGAGGGAATGAGAATGAAATATATGTTTACTTTTTTATCCCTCTAATTTTTTATATTTCCCAAATTACCCTCATTCAAATCACAATTAATTTTATTATTTTAAATTTCATTAATAATAATAATAATAATAATAATAATAATAATTATTATTATTATGTAAATCCTGTTCAAATTAAACAAAAAAAGGGGTTAATTAGTAGCCACCAATTGTATAAAACTGTGGATTCGACGTGTTACAATTTTATAAAAGATTTCGACACCTGCATTTATAAAATACAAAGATCGTTTCTGAGAATAATTATGAATGTACCTTGACAAATGCAATTGCAAGGGATATGAAGGTTATGAAAGCACTTGCAAACATCAATGGTTTCGTGACTTCCATAGGTCTACCAAGCACATATTTTTGTGTACATGTAACAAATCCATCTCATCAGGAAAAAAACACAGAAAATTAAGATTTTTTTTTTGTTCTACATAGTTTACGAAAATTTAACAGTAATTTTAAATCATAATTATCAATTTTATTGCAGATAATATTTATATTTCTAATAAAATATGTATGATTCTTTATTATTACAATCAAACAAGAGGATTGTCGTTTCAATTCTATCCTTTCCGAGAAAGTGATAAAAACCCCACATGTCGTTTCAAGAAATATATCATTACCCCCTCTTAATTATTTTAAAACCCATCAAAACCCCGCCATTAAAAGAAATAACTAACTGTTAATTTTTTTTTAATTTTATGTTTTACTATTTTCCTCATAATTTTTTTTAATCGATCAGTGAAAATTTTTATCACATCCAAGATAAGATAATAAAAATCTCATATCAATAAGATGAATAATTTTAAAATACTTGGACGTGGAAGACGAAAGGAACTTGTGGAATAAGCCCGCACATAAACACCGCATGATCAATTAGAAATGAATTTCCTTCCGTCAAGAAAGGGAGCTGACCAATTTGGTTGCTGATGTCAAGAAAAAGATTAGTTTGATTCTCCTTCAATTTTCAACTAATCAGTGGAGACTCTCTCCTTACAAAATGTAAGTGAAATATTGTAGAGATTTTAAAAGTAAATGTATGGTGGTAAATATCAGAATCAGAATGTCGATGTAATATCGAATAATCTAATGTAATTCAAAAAAGAAAGGGGAGCTACATTATTGAAAGTCACCAATCACATGAACTTAGTTAATTATAAAAAAAATCACTTTATTTTTAACAATTTCAAATAAAATAATATTTAGATAATCAACTAATTCAATCGTCATTATTATTATTTTTGTGACTTGGGTCTCTCAACCATGTTCGACAAAGTTTTAACTTATTATTTTACCTCGCACGGTAAATATTGGCCACGGTTAATTACAGAAAAATTATAATGTTAAAAGGGTAATCAAAATGTGACCTTTCACCAACCAAAAAATAACTAGCTAGTTTTAATTGGTAGAAACATGCAAAGCATCATTCCGAGAACAGTACGCGTGCAATACTATTACCTAATAGTATTACTGTACTATGCATGGATTTTTTTTTTCTCTTCTTGCCTTCATAAGGCAGCGGAAAAAAATTGGCTTGAATGTAAATAAAATGAAAAATAAATATATATAAAACTCAATCTTAACCACTCATTAAACAATGAAGGCAATAGTAGTTAAGAGAATAAAAGATACGGAGAGGATCCTTGTCATTGAGCAAAACTTTAGTGATGAAATTTTCATAATATTGTGATTGGTAGTTAGTTCAGCATAACTCAACAGCGGATACGAGAGACTCAGAATGGAACAGGATACTCATGGGGAAGCGAGAGACTGACGGGAATGTTGTACATAATGTTAAGCAAGCTGACCAAGATTACCAAAAGGAAAGTCATCAACGGTCAAGTCAACAAAGGGTTTATCACTCCACACAGCTTGCTCACGTCAAAGCTATTTGTCAAGGAATATCTCCAGCACGATTTTTGCACTTGAATGCCAATATCATGTAGGAATATTTCATTCCTATTTTATAAAGATATTGTGCAATAGTTTAGGAAGTTACTTATTTTCCTTTAATATTATTAAGCCTTTCAACGGCTACTTTGTTTTATTTTGTATAAATAACTCTGTAAATTTCATTAAAATTAAAGAACAAGAATTATACTCTTCATAGAATTTCTTTCACATAAGGATGGTATTTTGGAGAGAAGCTGGAAATGGCAAGCATTTGAAGCATGATTTTCGTTCTCCCAGTAAGCGACAACTCTATTGTGCGATGGGATTGACAAGAGTTTGGGGCCAAAAAGAGTCAATAAATAGATGTCCGGTGCATGAACACCCGTGGCAAGCCGCAAGAATTTCTTCATAAAAAAGCCCACCGAAAAAATCCCATTGATTTAGACAGACTAAAAAAATTATAAAACGGAAGAGAAAACTGAAACATGACAATCACAATTTCTTTTTTTAAAAAAAAAACGATGCCGAAAATTCTTGAAAAATCAATGGGAAAAAGCAACAGGATTTGATTTACCAACTCCGGTCGACCATTGTTTTTTTCCTGAAAATTTTTCGTTCCAAATGGCTCGAATTCGGCGGCTCGTGCTTACCATTCTTCTTTATCAATTTAGGGGTGTCAAAAAAGCCCGCCCGGACCGGACCCGGCCCGGACCCGGCCAATCCGGTCCGGGCAAAACCCGGACCGCATGCATACAAAAACCGGATCCGGGTTTGAAATTCTCAAACCCGGACATTTCGGTCCGGTTCAACACAAAAATCCGAACCCGGACCGGACCCGGTTTTTTAATAAATTTAAAAAAATAAATATATTATATATAAATATATAATTATGAATTTATGATATATTGGATGTTATTTAAATTTATTGTGTAATTATTGTGTTGTTGAATTTAATTTATTTATTTTTATATATAGATTGAATGAGTTTAAGTTAGAAATTGGATAAATTTAGGTATTAAAAAGTAGATTGAAATAATTTTTATTTATCATTTGTGCAAAATTTGTATTGTTAATGTGTTATATATTTGTATTTGACTATTTTCTTTTTTAAAATTTGAAATTGAATGAGTTTATTTGATTATTTTCTTTTTAAAAATTTGTATTGTTAGAGAAATAAAAAAAAATTGAAGAAAAAAATTGAAAAAAAATTAAATTTATCACATGCGGGTTTAAAAAGCCCGGATCAAAACCCGGACCCGGAAGGTGCCGGGCTCAAGCCCGGACCGCACCCGGAAAAACCGGGTTTTAACCCGGGTCCGGGTTTGCATTTCTCTCATCCGGTCCGGTCCCGGGCAACACCAAAACCCGGACCGGACCCGGATTTTGCCAAGCCTATTTATCATCATCATTGTTATTGTTTTAAGGGAAAATGATACAGAGACCCCAATACTTAGACGAGAGATACAAAATCTCTTAATGTTTTAAGGACATTCAATCTCTTATTTATTAACGGAACCGTTTTGTTAAATCATTAAAAGGCTAATATCGTAATTACTGATTAATAACAAATGAATTGACCAAAAAACCAACACACTTTACACGCACAAACAGAACACACGCACACTTAACACACACGAACAAAACACACACGAACAAAACACACACATACCCTTAACACACACGAACAAACCACACACACACACGCACACACTGCTCCCAGATCTTCACAAATCCTTTAACACACACACACGGTTTGCCGGAAACTGCTGGGGCTGCCGGAACTGCTCGCGCTGCCGCAAGGTGCTGGAACTGCTCGCGCTGCCGCAAGGTGCTGGAACTGCTCGCGTTGCCGGAAGCTGCTGGAACTGCTCGCGTTTGGCTGCTGCTCGTGCGATCGAGGAAGCCGCGTTTGGTTGCTGCTCTTGCTTGTGGAATCCAGGGTTCAATTCTCTTAAAACTAATTTTTCTCTCTTTAATTTTCATTTTTTTTACTAAATTAACTTTATTTCTTTTTATTATCATTCAAAATTTATGCTTTTGAGATTTGAGAAAAAACTTCTAATAGATTTAAAGTGGTATAAAAAATTTCTAGCCTGTTTGATGCATATGTGATGTATGTGCGAGAATATAAATAAATGATTACGATTTATTTATTTATTTTTTGTTTATGGTTGTTTGATGAACATAGTTCTTAATTTGTCCAGCTTATTGGAGATTTCTTGCTAATTACTTTTGTTATTTTATTTTATTTTTTTATCAATTTTTAGATGTCCATGGAATAAATGAATCAATTTTATTTTGTTATATCTAATCAGTTGGGTTAGAATGCTACCTAGGTGAGATATTATGCTTTTTTTTTAATGGTCATAGAGCATGTGAATTTTGTGCTTAATTTTTTTTCTTTAGGTTTTTATATAAAAATAAAGTTTATATACTAATATTTATACACTAACCGTGCAGCAACAACCACACAAGCTATGAGAGGTAGCTCACAAGCTAGTAGTCAGAGTTGCCATACAAATTTGTGAACTGATTATGTTTTTTTTTTTTTAAAAGATTTTAAGATTAATTATTTAGTTAAAAATACCAAATTCTCAAAGTATTGATTACTTTTTATTTCTTTTGCCTTACTTTTACAATATTATCATTTTATAATAATTTTTTTGTTTGGACATTAATAAAAAGAAAATAATTAAATTACTAATTTAACCCTAAAAAATAAAATAAAAATTATATTAATTTTTAATTGTCAAAAATTGTATGCAAACTATCAAGTGTGCAAATGGTGCTTGCAAAAAAATTAATATAAATTTTTAGGGTTAAATTGGTAATTTAATTATTTTATTTTTATTAATGTCCAAACAAAAAAATTATTATAAAAGGGTAATATTGTAAAAGTAAGCCAAAAGAAATAAAAAGAATCAATATTTTAATAGATGTTTTATTTTTAAAAAATTAATCTTAAAATACACTAAATTTTTTTTTTTAAAAAAAAATATTATGGTTATTGTTTTTAATGTTTACCAGTACCAATTTGATACAATATTATGATATAAGGATTTTTTGTTATGTTTACTGGACTGGTGGTTTTTATGTCTATTCGATATGTTATTTACTACAACTAAGATTTTGTAATTATTGTTGTAACTAATTTTTTTTTATTTTGTTGATTATACAAGTTTAAATTATTGACGTATGAAGAATTGTTATTTTTATGGCATTAATAACCAATTTTATTTATTTTTATTCTTGAGCAACGGATTAAATTTATTTGTCTTGAAGAGAAAATTTGACAAAAAATTAAATAGAGAAATTGGCCAATGAGGATATATTTGTAATCTTATTAATAATATAAGGATAAATTGGACAATGAATAATTATTTTTTAATGTGCTAGAAGGGTATAATGGTAATTACATGTTAAAATTATAATTTTTGTTAAAAAAGCAGTTTCCGTTAATAAATGGGGATCTGAATGTCTTTTTTAAAATATTAAAGAGTGTTGTGTCTCTTGTCTAAATGTTGGGGGTGTCTGTGTCATTTTCTCTTGTTTTAATAATTTTACTCATTTAAAGATTTACCAACTCCAGCAATAATAAATACTTTGAATTTGAAGATACGGTGCAAAACAATTTTTTATATCTTCTTAGCAGTGGAATAAGTCAGGAGCATTTTTTATTATGTAATTGATGATGCATAATATTAAGTTAAAATGTAATTGATGATGCATAATATTAAGTTAAGTTATTTCTAATAAATATGATGTTTCGAGTTAGAGAAATAATAACCGTTTAATTAACTTTCTATTTGATGTTTGTAAGTAGAACCAGCCCATGATAAATTTCGTGTCTCTTTAATTATATACTTGCCCCTAAGACACCGATTACTCTAGTGATCATAGTGTAAATTTTTTTGAACCAAACCTCGACAAAATGAGGGAAATTTCTTGGAGTAAAAGATAAAACAAATAGTCAGTTATGAGGCATATAATAAACCTTATCCTCCCATAATTAAAAACAAAGAAAACTGTCCAAACAAACATAAACGCATACAACACAAGAAAAGCCAAATGTAACCAATAATTAACTAAATCTATAGCTTGCTAGCTCAGCCATGACTGTCCTTGAAAGTTATGACATCACGAGAAAACTGATAATAGATGACAGGAGTTTTGTGACAGATCATGAGTAAAAGGTCTTAAATGATAAAAGCATGACAAATTTGTGATAAATTTTTTGTCCATAAAAAAATTATTATGTACTTATGATAGACTTCTTATATATCAATAACTAATGGCCTATTGGTGATAAATATTTACTCTATCAGGTATTTTCATCATCATCATCATCATTATTATTATTATTATTAACAACAATATTTAAAATAATAATCATAGTCACCATTATTATAATATATATAATAATAAAAATGACAAGAATTAACTAAGAGCATTTTAGTGACTTAAAAAATTCATTCTGAATCTTAGATAAAGTAAATATATCAATAGAAATACAATTTATTCTAATTTTGAAAATTCTTACAGCTCAAGTAAACAACTTATTCTGATTCTTATTCTTCATTTCAGCATATTTTAATTCTAGCCTATTCCGATTACTAGCTAGTAAATGCACCATATTTATCTTACTCATTGGTAATTTACTAAAATTGCCAATGATTACTTCAACAATTGGTGTGGTTGTAGTTTGTATAGTAAAATGGATATTGTAATTTCAATATATTAAAAGTTCATGGATTTTATTATTTATTTAATTTTTAATTATTAGCATTATATTTTGTATTCATTTTATATTTACAAATTATATTTCTAAGAGCATATTTACAAACTTGGGAATGTGCGAAGTAAAAAATAAATAATAATAATAATAATAAATTCAAATAATAATAACAATACAATTCAAATAATATCAATTTTTCATTAAGAATTTTAAAAAAGAAGCCCAAAATTCAATAAATTTGAATTTTCGCATTTAATTGTGGTGTAACATGAATGCAATAGGTAAAATCTATAATAGTGCTTATGACGGGCATTAGCTTTGTCATACATGAGTTACATTACCATAAATGACAAAACAATTGTAATCTATAGTGGCGTTACCATAAATGATATATCAAACAATTATCATCTACTTTTCGGATTACGATTTTTATCTATCATCTATTACCAGCTTTATTGTAGTGAAGATAACAACAACAATGAATTTTATTGTATATAAGATGAACCAATTGAGGAGAGCTAGTTCTGCCTTCACTCTCAACGTATAAAATGAAAAAGGAGGTAATCGGCATAGTATAATAACTACGAATATTATGAGACAAATATTTAATTAAGTAATATTTTGTTAAGAATATATGCTAGCAAGTTCGTTAAGTTAGTTAAATACCTAACTATGATGACTTGGTTGCTAAGTCAGCATGATAGTTATGAGCAATTAACAACCACGAGAGCAGTGTTAGTAATATGTTATTTTGTTCATCAGGTTATTAGCATTTTAGCATAAGCATCTGGTGCTTGTAGAAATTTTCAGACATTACTATATAAAGGCATTGTAATTGCATTCATTCTGTGATGAAATAATATCTGAGCTTCATTGAATTTTCTCTTTCAATTTTTTAGTTTCTCTCTCACTTTCTTAGTAACTAGACAACACAAACTACAAAATAAAATTTGATTCGGTGTCAGAGCCATAGATCAAACACTCTAATGGCATCTTTAAGCTTAATTACAAACATTTCATCCTCAATTTCATCATTCACTTGGACAACACCCATAAAACTTGATAGATCAAACTACACAATCTAGAAATTGCATATCCTTTCCTCTGTTCAAGCATATGAGCTGGAAAGTCTTATTAATGGATCGCGAGTTTGTCCAAATCAATTCCTCACTTGTGATTCAACAAACTCCAATGCTGTTGAATATGAAAATCCTACATATGTTGTGTAGAAGAAGCAAATCAAATGTTGTTGAGCTGGCTCTTATCCTTTATTAATGTTGAAATCTTTAGCCTTGTGTTAACAATCTATAACCTCTCATGAACTGTGGACTAGCCTAGAACAACAATTTGGTTATAAAACTGCTGCTAAGAAGGTTCATCTAAAGATGATGTTTGGGATGGCAATAAACTCCGCATTATCTTTTAATTAAATTTCAATTGAAAAATATATAAATTAAATTATTTATTTAATATGTATTAGCATAATTAACTCTATAAATCTTCATTGACTATGAAAAATATGTTAAAAAACTTAAAATAACAACAATAACAACTAGAGAATATTGTAATGAATCGATTTACCTTAGATTTATTTTATTTTTTTATGTTTGATTCATGTTGTGAAATTATCGTTTGTGAATTTATGGTGGTGTTGTATATTATTTATGTTGAATTAATGCTGAATTGTTGATTGTTAGATTATAATTGAATTTTATTTGATATAAATTATTAAATTTAAAATTATTTTTAAATTTATTATTATGCGGGCCCGGATATCCGAAAAATCGGCCCGCAATCTGTGTGGATATTACTCGCATCTAGATGCCAAATGTTTGATGTAGATCTGGATTTGAATGTGCCTACATCCAGATCCGGATCCAGATTTTTCCATCCCTAGATGATACTGAATAATCTCAAAAAATGATCTATGTCCATTGCTGATTACTTTAGTAAGTTGAGATCTGCGACTTATAAATTGGCTGTTGCTGGTAGTCCAGTTAGCTTTCATCATTCGCCTGATGGCAGAGGTCGACCCTATAGAATCATGGCCCATGGAAGCAGATACACATCTATAAATCACATATTATCATTCTCAATTTAATATCTCAATATGAAAACTCTAGAAGGAGACCGGCACAGAATTTGCAGATTGTATCAATATAATTCATATTTTCAAGATATTATTGGCCTTTCTCCTAAGTGTGATTTAAAGATTAAGGACAGTGACAGCATTTGACTGCTACTTGATGGTCCAAGTGAAGAATAGAAAGGAAATATCAATTAATTTTGGATTTAAGGGAAAAAAGAAAAGAAAAAAAGATAGTGCTATCTGTAAACTCTAGTAAGCTACAGCTGTATACAACATGAATCTCTATTTATTAAATTAGAAAAACAAAGAGCTAACCTGTTTGTTTAATTGTAGTATTTGAGTAACATTTCAAAAGAAAGAGCTACAAGGAAAGTTCTGAAGTCCAACAGAAGAATAAAAAACTGATAAGCACATTAACTACATTATCAATTATTCACTGACTCAATAATATCTATAATCTATATTGCGTAATCTTCATGTTACACTTGCAGGTTTAAGTTTTTTCTAACAAGTATACAAGGGCAAGATATGGCAATGAACATGTCCAGCTCACAAGGACACAATTGCATGGCAGATATGCAAGATCTGAGAGGTAATTCATGACGTCTACGTTATCCAAGTTAAAACAGATATTATAATGTATTTAGTTTTTTTTTTTTTTTTAAAAAAGGCTTACCAGAATGATAGGAGTAGAAGAAATGCAGCAATAAATAAAATATTGGGTGAAGCTGCAGCAATAGTTTCAGTCACTTAACAGTACCAGCAAACCTGCAGTAAAAAAATTTAAGAACTAGGTGTTTAAGCCACAGTCAAGGGGGAAGTACCCATGAGGATAATGCCACAAGCATGAGACCAGCAAAGCCACCCATCACAAGTAGCAAGAAGTGTAGAAATAAAATAAATGAGGTACCCTGAAAGGAGATTGGATCAAAAAGCTTGATTATCTATAGCATGATCACTTCCCGCATCATTATATGCACTCTATTATATTTAAAATTCCAAATAAAGAAGCCCAAAAAAAAAAGAGTTTGAAAGCTTTCTGTTGTCTGGGTCAAAGAGACCAAGAATTGCCTGTAAACGGTTAAAATGATATTCAAGATCTTGGGGTGCTTTCTGAAGCAGATGTTAAAAATAGAAATGTAATGAAGACTTGTTCAAAGGTGACAAAATCCCATGGTACGACCACTGATTCCTCATTCTTACCCAAATTGGAAGAGGCAATCATGAGATGGAGTACCTGAAATAGTAGATGAAAAGAGTTAGCATAAAAGAAGAACTTATGAATAACAAACCACAAAAACTATGTTTATTGTCTTATAGAACTAAACACTGAAACAAAATGGCAAGTAAAATTCTTCTCACTCAGAAAACGAAAAGACGAGTTTGTGAGCTTTCCAAGCAAAATGAACTGAAACAGTTTGTATATATCTGTGTTGGTATCCTTGTTAGCAGATTGGAGAGGAAAAGAAGAAGAATCTTAACAGAGAAGAGTATAAGAAATAATATAACACAAGAATGCAAGAGTGAATAGTTTGAAAACAATAACTATGATTAAAAAAATTCATCTTTCTGCATGCAACAATTATTTTCAGAATGTTAAATGAAACAATCTAAATTACTTAACAATTTTTCAACTAAGCACCGAAAAGAAAATGCCATGACTCACTTTTTGCCACGTCCATCCGACCTCTTTATTTCGCATGTGAATTCTGGTGAGCTGCAATGACAAAATGGCTCACTTGTAAGTACCAAACAAAGAATCAAATAAGAAAATCCTTTTTCATGTATAAAGTCATCAACATACCAAGCAACCATTAGTTAATCATCAGTGACTCAAGCTAAACCTAACAAGGAAAAGGGCTTCACACGAGAATACTTCTGTGCAAAACAAGCATACACATTTGATGTCTCAAAATATCACCTAGAGAATATCCACGAGCCATTGGCAAAAGTATAATGTTCTTTCAGGATTTATACAAATCACACTATGAGGAAGTGCAGAGAGAACAACTGATGACTTATAATTTGAGGCTCTCGGGTCAAGAGATTAACTCAGTTAAATGAATATAAGCAATAAATATTCTTAAACACAAATTAGTATAGTAGTATGATAGTATCAACTACAATTACAGTCTTGGAAGACACAATAAGATGAAAAAGAAAAAAAAAACATATATCTCAAAACTTCTACCAGACAGTCAACACTAATATCAAATTGACACGTTTAATTAATCCCTCAACAATTCAATCTTTTATTAACCATTTTTCTGGCATGAATTTCCAACAATCTAAAGCAGAGAGTTCCAAGTTTTTAACCCCAAATGGCTGTAAAATCCCAAATTCATTTTATCTTCTCCTGGCATTTTCTCATCAACCAAACACATAACAGAGCTCCCACCGACAAATGCAAACAACACACACCATCTTTTCACATTCAAATACAACCCAAGATCACAAAAGGTTATATCCCATCAATTGATTAGCCACAGGAAATATACCATCAATTGGATCACCTCATAAATCAAATTCAATTCAACGATATTACCAACCTCCCGTCAAAAGAAAAAAAAAAGGCAAAAAATTTAAAATGAAAACAACACCATTATGAAAAATAAGCAAAAGGGTATTTAAATCAAACCTGATAGAACGCAACAAGAGCAAGAAAGCCGTCGACAGAAGCCAGAGCCAAATTGGGTACAAGCAAGCTAGGAGGGTAGCAATTAAAGATGCTTGATTCAAGAACCATTTTGAATTTTTATTTGCTAAACACTGTAAAGTTTGTTTCGATTAAAACAACAAAAGGGAAAAAGAAACAAAAAGGAAAAAGCAAAGTAAAATGTTATATCATATTAAATTATATTATATCTCTCGGCTGGCAGAAGAAAGAGAGCTCGAACTCATGTAATGTGTTGATTTTTTCTTTCTATTTGTTTGTTTTTGTATTTGTAATTTCACATGCATACAGAGAAAATAGCCATTGGAAAATTATTGATGATGATGTGTACGGTACGGACACATACTACTGTCCTGTTTATGTGTCTTTGGTTCGCCGAGAATCAGTGAGATGATACGGGCTTGCCAATCAAATTGGATCCACTAACCATTTTGCCAAGAGAGGAAGAAGGAGCCAAGCCGGTGGACAAGGAGCCCAGTAATGATTTTGCAGAAGCAAAACAACAGCTGAACTCTAGACCTGAGAGAATCAAGAAACAACCAGGCTGGATGAAGGACTACATCACGTGAACCATGACAGTAAGGATGGATGGATAATTTTTCTTAGCTATTATTTGAATTCTGTTATTATAATTTAGATATTTTACAATTGGCAACTCATGTTTGTTTTTATCCTTAGAATGCTCTAGAGGAGTCACACGATATATATCCAAAAAGGAATATTGTGTAAGGAATGTTGATGAATGAAAATTCCTGCTCTTTCTGATCTCCGTCTTATTCTCTTTTTTCTTATTTTGGAGCCGTCACTCGCTCGAAGAGTGCTCAATCATTGGTACCTTTTCTGATTTCTAGCAGTAAAGTGTATCATTGGTGCTTTCATTGATTCCTGCCATGGCCGATTCTCATGAGAGCAGCACATTAAAGGAACTTAGTGAGAAAATTGACAAACAAGCCTTATCTTTTCACCAGATGATGAAGCAATTTATGACTGCAGTAGATGCCCGTTTTGATGAAATTCGATCTAAAATACCTGATACTCCAACAAACGTGCCTAGTTCTTCGAAACAACCATTAACAGTGCCACCACTTTCCTCTAGCCCATCTGATGGGCGAGATCTCTCTCCGATGGTCAAATCCATGAAGATGGAAGTTCCACGTTTTGATGGTTCTGATCCACACGGCTGGGTATTTCGAGTGGAGGAGTTTTTCGAGTTTCATGGTACTCCAGAACACCAACGCCTCCGTATCGTTTCCTTTCACATGGAGGGTCGAGCAGCTGGCTGGTATCAGTGGATGAAATCCAACAATTTACTCACCACTTGGAGAGAATTTTTGGCTAATCTGAAGTATCGTTTTGCCACTACTCTTTATGATGATCCACAAGGTGAACTGTCTAAACTCACCCAAACCACCACTGTTGCTGAATTTCAGTCGGCTTTTGAAGAACTCATGAACAGAGTTAATGGCGTCTCCGAGCAACTTCTCATCAGTTTTTTCATAACTGGCCTGCAGCAAGACATCAGGAGAGAACTTCTCTTTAATCGGCCAGCAACACTCATGGCCACCTTTGCTATGGCTCGAGCGCTCGAAGCCAAATTTAATGACACTAAACCACACACTCGCTCCTGGTCTAAATGGCAGCCACAGTCAACATTTCCCTCCATTATAAACACACAAACCAAAACCGTGCCTTTACCCCTGCCTTCCCCTCCAATTTCCTCCACCATAAGTGCTAACCCATCATCATCAAAACCTCCACCACCACACATTAACAATAAAACAAACACTTTACCTGCACTTCTCCCCATTCCAAATTTGCCTATCCGTCGATTGTCCCCTGCTGGGCTACACGAGAGATGCGAGAAAGGTCAATGTTACTCTTGTGTCCAGAAGTACAGTCCCAATCACCGTTGTCGTCACCTGTTCTTGTTACTTATTGGAGCCGACGATGATAATTTCGACCCGGCCAATGAAGGGGAACCACCAGACGAGGAAGAATCCGCTGTCACTGGCGATATCTCAAGTCTAAATGCTCTCGTTGGCCAAGTAAATTCTCGTTCCCTTCGTTTACAGGGCAGAATTGGATCCCACACCTTCTAATTATTAATCGACTGCGGCAGCACTCATAACTTTATCAAGCCATAAGTGGCGGAATGCGCTGGCATCGCGATTCAGCCAACAACACAGTTTCGCGTCTACATAAAAAATGGTGATTTTTTGTTGTGCACTCAATTTTGTCAGCAAATTCAATTAACACTGCAAGGCACAGAGTTTCCAATGGACCTTTTTGTCTTGCCAATCGAGGGAGTTGATATTTTTCTTGGGATACAGTGGTTGCAACAATTAGGGAGGGTATCGCATGATTATTCGGTGCTCTCCATGGAATTTTTTTTTTAATGGAAAATCGATTATTCTTCGAGGTGACGTGTCCACATCTCCAACTTTAGTCACTTATAATCAATTTAGGGCACTAGTCCACAGCGCCGCGATTTCAAGTTTTTGTGCTCTTCAACCTTTATCTTCACTGCCAATCGAGTTCTCTCCAAGACAAACACCTCCTTCCCAATTAGAATTTCCAACTGATTTACCACCCCAATTCCGTGACCTTCTCCAACAATATCATCATCTATTTTTATCACTCACAACCCTTCCACCACACATAATTATAGACCACAAAATACACCTCCTCCCAAACACTTCCCCTATCAATGTGCGCCCCTACCGATATCCACACTTCCAGTAGAATAAAATGGAGAAACTGATTAAAGAGATCTCTGACCAGGGAATCATAAGACCCAGCCAAAGCCCTTTCTCTTCCCCAGTGCTTTTAGTGAAAAAGAAATATGGCACGTATCGCTTTTGTGTGGATTATCGTGCTCTAAATGCAGTTACAATCCCAGATAAATTTCAGATTCCTACTGTCGACGAACTCTTTGATGAACTTGGCAAGGCTACGGTCTTCAATAAATTAGATTTAAGAGCTGGATACTATCATATTCGGGTCCACTCTCGAGACATTTACAAAACGGCATTTCGGACACATGAAGGCCATTATGAATTTCTTGTTATGCCGTTTGGTTTGACGAATGCACCCTCGACGTTCTAAGCCACTATGAATCAGATATTTGCTGCCTATCTTCGGAAATTTGTGATCGTCTTCTTCGACGACATCTTGGTTTATAGTGCTACCATGGCTGACCATTTAATTCACCTTGAACAGGTACTGTTATATTTGCAAATTCATCATTTTTTTGTTAAATTGAGCAAATGTCTCTTTTGTAAATCAAGCATTGAATATCTTCGTCACATTATTTCTGCTATGGGAGTGCAAGCTGATCCCCAAAAGGTGACTGCCATGCTCGAGTGGCCACTGCCGCAAAGTACCAAGCAGTTGAGAGGTTTCCTTGGCCTTACGGGCTACTACCGGATGTTCATTCGTGGCTACGCTTCCTTGGTCGTTCCTTTAACCGACTTGTTATGTAAAGATGCATTTCAATGGAGTCCTGAAGCCACAATAACATTTGAATCCCTTAATCAAGCAATGGTTCAAGCTCCAATGCTCAAATTACCCGATTTTGATTCCGAGTTTGTGATTGAAACAGATGTCAGTAATGTGGGAATTGGAGCAGTTCTTATGCAACATGGCCATCCAGTGGCTTATTTCAACAAAAAAATTGGGCCCAAACTAAGAGCTTCATCCACTTACTTAAAAGAATTGCATATTATCGTGGAAGCAGTCTCCAAATGGCGGCAATACCTCTTGGGCAGGTTCTTTGTAATACGCATAGACCATCGAAGCATCATGGAACTACTACAGCAAGTGATCCAGACTCCTGATTAGCAGGTTTATCTACGGAAGTTACTTGGTTTTCAATTTTGGATTGAGTATAAACTTGGGCTTGCAAACCGAGCGGTTGATGCCTTATCTCGAGTTCATGAAGCCTCTGAAGAAATAGAGCCGATTGAAAACAAGTATGCGAGCTCTTTTTGTTTATTTCTTCACAGTAGCCCTTCCTTCAATCTCCTTAAGGAATTATTGCGGGAAAATTCAATTTGTCATGATCTTCTCAAGCTTCATCACCAAGTTTCTTCAAGGTAGTTCACGGCTGACTATTCCATTCATAATGGAATACTTCTCTACAAAGGGAAATATTATATCAGTGCTGAATCTTCTTTGAAAACAAACCTTATTAAAGGAATTTCATTCAACTCCATTGGCATCAACAGGACTTACATTAGATTGTCAGCCAATTTCTTTTGGGTTCACATGCGGCGTGAAGTTGAAAAATTTGTCACAGAATGCTTAATATGTCAACAAACAAAGTATTCAACTAAAGCCCTTACTAGTCTCCTTCAACCATTACCTATTCCAAGTTTGGTTTGAGACGAAATCACTATGGATTTCATCACATGACTGCCTTTGTCTCGCAGTTATTCTACTATTTTGGTTGTGGTAGATAGGCTGACAAAATCGGCCCATCTCGGCCCATTACCAGGTAACTTCACGGCCCATAAAACTACAGAGTTATTTGTTGATATTGTGGTTAAAATTCATGGCTTCCCTAGCTCTATTACTTTGGATCGCGATCCTGTGTTCTTGAGTCAGTTTTGGGATCGATTGTTGACTCTTAGTGGCACCTCTCTACACCAGACGGCTATCATCCATAAACGATTAGATGGAGGTTGTCAATCGCAGTCTTGAGCAATATCTTCTTGCCTTCACACAAGACAAACCGAAGACTTGGGTTTCACTTCTCAGTTGGGTAGAACTCTGTTACAATTCCAGCTACCATAGCGACTTGAAAATGACTCTATATCAGGCATTGTTTGGTAGACTCCCGCCCACAATTTCTCCTTATGTGAAGAGCTCTACTTCAGTCCAAGCTTTGGATGAAATCCTTCTCGAGCGTGATAAACTGCTGAAATCTTTGAAAGATAACTTGCGTCAAGCTCAACATCATAATTATGATGTTTTTTTTTTTATAGCCAAATGGTGGGACCAAAATATAATTAATTATTCGCATTACATTTGTAATTTGATTTTACAAGTTAAATTTATTTAACTTTTTATAAAAAAAAATCATAATCGATTGATATCAAACAATCTTGAGACCGAACCCCTTTCACATTAAAATTGGGAGATGGCTTTGAAATGAGAAATATTTTTAAAAAAACCTCATTCGTTTTCTTTCATATTTTGTGGACTAATATAATCATTTATATTACATATGTTGTATATTTATACTGGCTAATACCAGATTAACACAAAATATTTTAGAATATTTTAGTGTATTATTTATATTTTTGGTTTGTGATCAATATTATATTAACTAATCACTGATACAAACCATACTAGTTATTTTTTGTTGTACATATATTATGAAATAAATGCAAGATCTTAGTTTTTGGGGATTTGTAGTATTACTAATGGGACTTAAATATCTTACATAATTTGTAAGGCACAATCTTTAAAGAATAGTTAATTAGATGTGAGTTTAGACGAATCAAATATCTTATTTATGAGAATTATACTTTTCAAAAATAATAAAATCCAGACTTATCAGTAGATTTATGATCGTAACACAACATCAATATTCAAACAAGAAAGTGTTTCTATTACTCTGTTCTTATATCGAAATTTCAAAAATTAATGATATTGTCAAATGTAGAGCTGGCAAAACGGGTCATCAGGTTGTGTTCATGTCATGTCAGTTTCGTGTCGTGTCAAATTTAGGTCGACCTAAATCCGACTCATTTAATAATCATGTCAAAATATTAAGACCCAAACCTGACACGAAAAAATAATCGGGTTACCTAATAACCCGCTTAATATCTATATATTAAATAAAATTTACATCAAACATTTACATACTGTTGTACAAACATAAATACATACATAATTTATCGATATTATAAAATGTACATATCTACAAAAATATTACACATGTACACTATTGAAGTTTTAATATATATATATATATATATATATATAATATTATATATCGATATTATAAAATATACATGTCTAACAATATTTTACATATTTACATTATTGAAACTCTAAATGTATATAAAATTTTATAAATAAAATACTGTACTTATATTGATCTTTTCAAAAAATAAAAATAAAAGAGAGAATCATCTCTAATATTTGAGTTTTGATAATAAGAATCTACAAATTATTTTAAAATAGAAAATATAATCGGGTCATTGATCAGGTAAATGGGTCAAGAACTTTAACCCTAACCCGACACGGAAAAAAATCGTGTCGACTCGGACCCAACCCATTTAATAATCGTGTTAAATTCAACGACCCATACCCATTTATTCGTGTCGTGTTCGTGTCAAATAATTAAATCGTGTTAAATTTTGCCACCTCTAGTCAAATGGCACCTATATAAATAAAAACCACCAAAGAATAAATAAAGTCCACTCCACGTCCAAAGATTCAAAAGTCATTTTGGTAGGATATCTGGACGCGGCGTCTATGACTTGGTTTACAAAGAAAATTAATGTTAAATTTATTCTATTCTATGTATGTGACTGTGAGACAGTGCGTGGGACATTACCAAAAATTTTGGGCTGGCCCAAATTTCGATTTAATTTTCTTCTTGTTCTACTTCTTCTTCTTTGTTACTAAAATTATACACTCCGTGGCCTTTCGTGATTTTCAAATGCCTTACCCAAGTTTTTCATTATGTCAATTTCAAATTAAATGGGATTGATCATGGTCCCCTCGCTTACTGCTTACAAGTGTACACAATGTGATGCGACGAATGGGAAAAAAACATTATACGAATTCGGAAGCACCATCTTAACACCAACTAATAGCAACATATTATCTAGTAGATTCCGTTAGGAGACCTATTAATTTTTTTTTTCTTAAAAAAAAAATTAGCATGTTATGTTAGTGAATCTCATTAGAAGACTCATTTGACCTCGAAACAATAGATTTTTATTGGTCCGGCAGAACAGCTCAAACATGCTGAAAAAGTGTAACACTACATTAGTTTATCACATAAGCTCTCCTCCCATTGTATGTCAAAGCTTAAATAAAGGTGTTAAACGGCTCGAGTAGCCATTTCATTTATGAGTTTATCATCATTCAATATCATACGCATGACTATGAACTATATAATATGTATGCTTGCATTATTTTCTTTTTTTTTATCTATTTTAAATTCGATGGTATTTATTGTACGAAAAAATACTTAAAAATAATAAAAAGTAAAAAATATTATTTTTTTTTTTATACCAAAACCTATTTTCCTATTTTATGTATTCAAAAAATTTTACTTTATGATTTCAATTTATATGATTGATTTAATTTATAAGAAATATGAATAAAGGTGTATTTAAAAATAAAGATAATATTGTAAAATGATGATACCAAAGGAATTATTGAGTACTATGAAAATATTAAAAGAATAAGTGATATATATTGATTTTATTAGAGGAATAATTGGGAATCTGCCACCTGATTATGATAATCATAGTTGTGTCGTACCATATTAAATGGAGTTGAATTTAATTGCGACGAAAACAACTGTGTTTTATTCTAAAGAAACTTGAGTCTAGTTGTGTTTATTATGCTACAACGACTATCCCAACAACCTTCTAGTGATATCCTCTCCATCATGTGGTAATAACATTTAATTTAATCAAGTTTTTTTGTGCACTAATAACATCCACAAAAGCCATTTAAGTCTAAAGATAACTACATTCTTTCAAACGCACCGAAATATCATTCTTTCATTCTTTTCTTTTTTTATGTTTGTTATTTCACATCATGATAGTTTTATTTGCAAATGAAAACATTTTCTAAAATTTGTTTCCATTCTTCATCCGACTAGGTTGTCTCTTGATGATAATAAGAGGGCATTAACTGGGGTCAATTTCTAGATTTTGCAGTCAACATTTGCAAATAAAAGTTGCTCACGGCAATTTTGGAAATTCTGAGTTTGGACTTTGGAATGATATTATATCTTTTTTCAAGTTGACAAAATTAATGCACAGAGAGAGAGAGAAAGACCAATAGAAATGTGCGTCGTATTAAACTAGCGTTTTGATTGTCAAGTACTGTTTGTCATAATTAGTCAATAATTTGGACTAAGATTAGATAACTACATTATCATCCCTTGCTAATCTCAGACTATTTGCTCTCTCTTATTTTGTCCATATTTTCTGATCATTTTCTTATCTTGTTGCGAATTCCTTTGATATTTGACTTGATATCTCAACACAAAATACGATGGCTTGTAAAATGCGTTTTTCTTTTGTAAATGAGGCATTAAAGTTGAAAAGTTTCTCAAGTACTGTTTTCGATATAATGGAGACTAGAGAGCATATTATTTCTGTTTAAATTTTATGTTTGGTAGTAATTTCAGTTACTATAAAAATACTCACCACATTATTTTTACTTGAGTAATTTTTTTATACAAAATTCAATGTTTCTAAATTAGTATGAATATTAACTATTGTTTCGACAAAGGTTATATAAATTTTTGTTAAGGACCAATATGAAAAAAAAAATTATATTATTATCATAATTAGGAAGAAAGACACTCATATCCTTAAAGTTTGGAAAAATAGTTATGAAAACTCGTAAATTTTTAATAAGGGATATCAATGAAATGCAAGTTATGCAACCCAAGACGGGGGGGTGAATTGGGATTTTAAATTTTATGCTAAACAATTCGCACAAATAATTTAATCTATTGTTTTAATCAAATACAAAAACAATAAATTCAATATAGCACAATAGTAAAAGAGTAAGGGAAAAGAAAAAAAATACAAGGATTTTCATTGGTTCCATAAAGCTCACTCGAGGATTTATTATCCAAGACTTCAAATGTTTACAATTGACTTCCGCAATGGACCTTTCTGATCAAGAGATCCCAATCTCTTCACGTGTTTTGACATCTTGATTTTATGAGAAATGAAAATTACAACAATGAAACTTTCTTTAAAAGTGGATAAACAAATTATAGCTCATTGATGATTCAATAAATGATGATTTGCGAAATGGAAGCTCAATATATGTTATATGATCTATTTTATGCTCGCATTAGTCCTTAAAATGAAGTTGAAGTTGAGTTTTTATAGTTAAAGCTAGTTATAGGCAAAATTTCAAATTAGGCTTGTATTGTTAGTTATTTTGAATTTTGCTACAGTAACATTGTTCATCAAAATTATACTTTGACCTAAAATTTTATATAATTATAATATGGACCAAAATATAATAAAATTTTCAAAGAGGCCCTTTTCAGAATTTAACATAATACCCATAAATTTCAAAGTTTTCAAAACATTTCACTTTATTCCAAAATTTGAAAATATGAAATTTTCCTCGGTAACTTAGCCTCAGCGGTTAGCACTCCTATCCAATTTTGGTTTTCAAGTGTTTGATTTCGTTGCTCAAACGTTCATAAATTATAGTATGTCAGAAGGTTTCAATAGTTTTCAAATAAGTCCAATTCCGAAATTTAAAAATATTTATTAAAATCAAGGATTGCAAAACTTTTTCATTTTAATCCAAATTAGTCAAATCCATAAAACACCTTATCTTATAAATATAAAACCTTTTTAATTTAGGAAAAGTAATTATTTAAATAAATTCTTGAAACTACCGAATCAAATGCATCAATTAAATCATACCGACTTTACAAGAATTTGTCGCAATAATTAGTCTGTTGAGCTCTAAACTTTATTCTTGATCACGTTGTTGTCCGTTGAGTGTCTTGAACTTGATTTCACGTGATTCACCTCATCATAAATATTATCCTTAAAAAACTAGTGAAAATGTAAAATACAATATTTATCAAATCACTTAAGAAAAACTAGTGAAAATGTAAAATACAATATTTATTAAATCACTTAAGACACATGTTTGTTATCATCAAAATTACATTATGTGTAGCCCTTTAGGCTAACAATCAAAACTCTATTTTGACCATAATATCCTTTAACTCTATTAATTAAAAAACAAATTGACTCCAATATTTTATAATAAATAGAGGTACGATATTAAAATAAATATAGTAATATAAATTCTAAAATAATCTCAATATTAAAAAAGTATTTTAATATTTTACAATACATATATTTTATATTTTAATGTAAATTTTATAATAAATAGAAACATAATGTTAATATATATAAAAATATTTTAAATAAAATTTTAAGGTAATTTCAATATTACTTGATACATGAGATATATTTAATTAATTGTAAAATCTATTTAATCCAAAGATTTATTTAACTTATTTATAGAAAATACAAATATTATTATTAGTATTAAATATAATAATTAACACTTTCAAAATTACTTTATATATTAGTCTACTAGACAAATTAAATTATTTACATTTTTATTTACTAAAGTTTTAAAATTAATTTTTAGTTACTATATTCAAATGGTATTATAGTAAAAAAGAGTTCTTCATATCCCTTGATGAAAACTCGTAGTTTGCATGACTATTTTCCCAAACCTTAAGGATGTAGTTGTCCTTTTGCTTAAGGAATATTTAAAAAATTACAAATTCTGAACTAAATTTTACAAGAACTTATATAAGAGTCAAATTGATATATATTTTTAGGCACTTTATTTCTTTCTTAATTGTGATTTAGTCTCCCACATATCTTTATTTGAACATTGCTGGCTACATCAATCATGTCCATGACATATTATTACTTCTTTTTTAACGAACCTCGACGGTAAGCGGAAGTTTTCTTGATCAGAACAAAAAATTGTTAACCCTAGTCAAGGGGACATAATAACAAATTGTTACATGTAACATATTATTTCATACATCACAAAACAATTACATTTGTAATTAAAAGAGAAAAACAACAACAACAACAACTGCTAAAAGTTAAAGCAAGGATCACAAGGATACAGAAAAATATTAGTGCCATTGAAATTTGTTGTATTATATATAAGAAGAACTAACAGGGACATCGAGTTCTTCATTCACTCTCATACAAAATGAATGAGGAGATATTGATATAACCTGCAAATATTATGAGATTACGCATAATAAGAAGTTAGTTTAAAATTGGAATTTAACTCATTTAATTAATCACATCAATTTGACATTTAGTAATATTTAACACATCATCATATTAATTATTTAAGAAGAATTAATTTATACTTGCCTGCCAAATGAACATGTAAAAGAAAATATCGATGCATTGTTAGAGTGATCAACATTTACGAGGCTTCTCGATGCCAAAGAAATAAAAGAAGTTCGGCGTGGCCTATTATCTGTAAGATATTAAAAAAAAAATCTTATATGAGTGATAAGATAAAATTAATTTTGAACACATATTATCAAAAGGCTAAATTTAATTAACACTTGAAAAAAAAACATAATTCAATTCTTAATTACCGTTACAAGCTTGCTTAGCAGGAAAGATGAGGAAGCTCCAACTAATACCGCGGCTCCATACGCAGTGGAGAGCATATAAACAGATAGCCAAAGTACCTTATATTTTTCGAAGAAGATAAAATTTGTAAGCCAGTTGTTATTCATTAATTTGATTCTCTATTGCATGTAAAGGAAAATTAAAGATGAATAAGGACAGCATCATATTTAATTATTAATCTGAAACACAATCATATATTATTGAGATTAATTCCATTGTTTAATTATTATGGCCTTAAGAATAAAAAAAAATAATAAAAAGTTTTTACTAATTTACTCACTTTTTCTTTCCCTAGTATGACACTAAGTGTTTGAATGCCATGTTCTCTATCGCCTTCAACGTCATGTAAATCCTGTTCAAATTAAACCAAAAAAAAAGGTTAATTAGTAGCCACAAATTGTATAAACTATGGCTTCGACGTGTTACAATTTTACAAAAGATTTCGACACCTGCATTTATAAAATACAAAGATCGTATCTGAGAATAATTATAAATGTACTTTGATTTAACTACCTTGACAAATGCAATTGAAACGGATATGCAGGTCATGAAAGCACTTGCAAACATCAATGGTTTCGTGACTTCCATAGGTCTACCAAGCACATATTTCTGTGTGCATGTAACAAATCCATCTCATCAGGAAAAAAACACAGAAAATTAAGATATATATATATATTGGTTCTACATAGTTTACTAAAATTTAACAGTAATTTTAAATCATAATTATCAATTTTATTGCGGATAATATTTATATTTCTAATAAAATATGTATGATTCTTTATTATTACAATCAAACAAGAGAAGAACTGCTATATTCTACACATCTATAATTCAATTCTATCCTTTCCAAGAAAGTGATAAAAACCCCAGCCGTCGTTTCAAGAAATATATCATTACCCCCTCTTAATTATTTTAAAACCCATCAAAACCCCGCCATTAAAAGAAATAACTAACTGTTTTTTTTTTATTTTACGTTTTACTATTTTACTCATAATTTTTTTTAATTGATCAATGAAATTTTTTATCACATCCAAGATAAGATAATAAAAATCTCATATCAATAAAATGAATAATTTTAAAATACCTGGACGTGGAAGAAGAAAGGAACTTGTGGAATAAGTCCGCACATAAACACCGCACAGACTGCGGCTAGAAATGAATTTCCCTTCCATCTAAGAAACGGGAGCTGCATTACTGAAAGTCACCAATCACATGAACTTAGTTAATTAAAAAAAAAAATCACTTTATTTTTAATAATTTCAAATAAAAAATATTTAGATAATCAACTAATTCAATCGTCATTATTATTATTTTTGTGATTTGGGTCTCTCAACCATGTTCTACAAAGTTTTAACTTAATTAATTTACACTCGCAGGGTAAAAATATTGATATACCCACAAAATATCTTAACTTCAGCAATTTAATGTTATTCAAATTAAATATTTTTAAATAATTTTATAGATACTATTTATTAATACAAAATACATTGTATAAAAACCATTTTGGGAGCTCACCTGTGCAGGTAAGCAGTTGAAATAAAAGCCACACGATGACGCCCAAAACAAATTGGTGGAGATCGTAGCATAATTGCGGAAGCCAGAGCCTGAAAAATGCAGATCAATGAATCAAATAAATAAAACCTATACATCTTTAATTAGAAGATAAATACAGAGATCAATAACGATAATTAAAGAGAACTTTTCTAGCAACATTTTCACATGCTGAGTTTGAGTTAATTAAGAAATGAAACCTCAACGGATTATTAATTGAGTGATTATAATAGTTTATTTGGCTGGAGACTCAAATTCGAATTTTTAAAAGGTAGAGTATCAAAAACTAATTTGTACTCCGTCTATCCCTCTACTTTTTTAAATTAAAAAAATAAATAAAAAGTGAAAAATCAAGACAATTAATTAGAAAATAGTATTTTTATCTTATAAATTAAACAGAAACTATTTATAGGGAGCTTTATTCGTTGGCAGTTGCTTACCATCAATGCAGATATCCAAATAATTGCAATCCCAGTTTCCATTGAAAAGTCACCCGAAGCAAGGGGCATATAAGGCTTGTTGACCTTTGACAAAACAATATTAAGTTGATTTATTAGAAACAACTGCAAAGTATGTATGTATGTATATGTGTATGTATGTGTGTACGTAAAATAAAGCTAGTTTTTAACTCTTTTAAATTATATGGCTTAAGAGCGTGTCAGCATTAATAAAAAAAAATGAAAATATCCGCACCTGAGAATGATTACACACACATATAATCTTTTTAAAATGAGAAGACTTCTACCTAAAAATGATTATATATATAGTAAAAAGGACATCTACATATTCAAAGTTTGGGGAAATATTATGTAGACCTCCAAGTTTTCCATACAAAGACATCAAGACCCCCTTTGACCATAATAAAAATTCTGAAGTCAATTTTTTTTAATTACTATATACAAGAGATATTAATTTATGGTAAAAAATAAATATTTGTATTCTTTATTTAAAATTTGGGGTCTTCATAACTATTTTTCTAAATCTTAAGGATGTAGCTATTTTTTTTCTTTTTTTTTATACACACACATATTCACATACGAGCATGAGATTAATTAACATATTATGTGACGGACGTGCAGCAGATTTTTGCAATCTGGATTTCATATATAAAAACTCCATGCAATTAATATTAATTCTCTAATTTGTTCATTATATTACATATTGTGTCAGCATCAAAGTAAAGACCCCTTGTCTATTTCAACATCAGCCACCTGGTTTACGGCCGCCCCGTAAATGTGCATCAGTAGTAAAAGCACCAAAGGCTGAAATTTCAAGAAGAATTAATTTATTGTTTCAAAGTTTTCACTCGTCAAATAACATCAATTATAAAATTAATATATATATTTGTAATTCTCTCATTCTAGCACTTTATATTTACGTACCTTCAATAATCCTATGAAGAAGGTGGGAGTCAAGTCAGCAAGTTTTTCTACCGGAAGAAGAGGAATTCGACGTTGTCGCTATAAGCTGATTAAGGAAAACCAAAAAAAAAAGGGTCATATGTCATTATCAATCGAATTGTCATATGTTTGAGTTGGTGATAAGTTGGCCATTTCTCTTTTTTAATAAGTTGACCATGTCTCTCTCTTCAAAATGAAGGTTAGTGTTAAGAGTTCATTTTCAGTGTTAATGAGTAGTGTTCGGTAATTTTTATATTATTTTTTTTGGAAAGAAAACAAGAAGGCTGAAGTTTAAACTGCCGACATCACATGATTAAGGAGAGATTTGGTTACCATTAGATTAATTTTTTTTAAAAAAAAAAGGAACAGATGATGGGTAGACTGAACTCACATGGCCAAAACAAGCATGGATAGATAAAACAGGTAGGTGCATTTAAGTTCTTGAGAGAAGAACATTCTTTGAATTCTCATCTCCATCCTCAGATTTTTGATGCATAACCATCTTGCAACGTGACGGCGGGAAAATGGTCATTATTGCTTTAGAACGGCTTGTATACGACGTCGTTTCTCTCAATTAATTTATTGGTAGGATAAAAATAATTTTCCGAGCATTTGTTGACAGCGTACTGCATGACCAGAAACCACTGTTCAGAACGCCATGAATAACGGTCGCCGGCGGCTGGTGCGTTTTACGCAACCTGAAATATGCCACAGTTAATTACAGAAAAATTATAATGTTAAAAGGGTATTCAAATGTGACCTTTTCACCAACTAAAAATTAACCAGCTAGTTTTTAATTGGTAGAAACAGCAAAGTATAGTACGCGATGCAATACTATTACCTAGCAGTATTACTGTACTATGCATGGATTTTTTTTTTTTTCCTCTCTTCTTACGTTCCTAAGGCAGCGGAAAAAAATGGAGGCAGGAATATGGCACAGTGAAAAATAAATACAAACTCAATCTTAATCACTCATTATACAAGGAAAGACAATAGTAAATGAGAGAATAAAAAGATACGGAGAGGATATCCTTGTCCTTTGAATGCGAAATATTGAGCAGAACTTTGGGTGATATTTTTATAATATTGTGATTAGTGATTAATTATGTCTACACCGGATACGAGGGAACTAAGAATGGAACGGGATATTGACGGAAACGGGAGGAACTTACAGAGATGTTGTACTATAAGACAATAACCCTGATA
>JAUJEN010000373.1:0-91061 GCA_030448925.1 Citrus cavaleriei
ATCAATATTACTGTTCGGTTACGTATTGCTAAGGTTAAATCCGATTCTACTTCTTTCTACACTTCTCCCAGCAGTTAGAATGCTAGTGTTTCAAACACCTGAATGCTCAAGGACTGGCAAATAAACTTGACAGCTTCCTTTAAGCTCCATTACCTTTTACACCTCAGAAGAACAGACAAAATACCTCATCATACCAAATATGAGGCAAGGGCCAGGCTGCTCATGACTACAATTTCTCTGAAAATTCAATTTCTATGGGTTCTTCACAATCAGTGTGTGATCCACCTTCAGCATTCAATTTTATCATTAAGAAGAGGAATTCCTCCCCATGCGGATGGTAACTCCTTGTTAACACAGGGTCAGAGCAAAGCAAAGAAGACCAGAGATTTCATTACATTAGAAAAGAATCGCCCTCAATGGAACATTCAGACAGAACTCTTATCAAATTAGAAAATTTCTTGCTGTTAAAGAGAACTGAAGGAAGAAAGAAGGGGCATAGCCAGAACCAGATTTAAAATTCGAACCCAGGTTTTGAAGACTTGTACTGCTGTAAAGAGAAACTAGTGAACTGTGGATGCTGTGGCTTCTATTAAGATCCCTTGTGCAAAAACTAACCAATTTAAGCTAACAAACCTACTTGAGCGTCTAAAATTCCAATACCACATGGAACATATCTGCCTTCAACTTCCATACATCTCTTATGTGACACCCGACTAGATTCTTTATCAACAAAATTTCACAATCCATAAATAAATCATAAATGGCCTGACAACTTCTCTCCCAGGAACCTTCAAGACAAAATCCACCAAAACAAGTGAATTTCAAGCTCTATGTCCATCACTCTCTTTCTCAGTTGTTTGGGCCTATGATTCAATTTACAACATTTAATCGATGCTGAATATATTTCAAATCAACATCCCAATTCTAGATGTGAATGATATTCATTACAATTTGTCTTACCCTACCATTGATTTGAACGCAAGCCTATACAAAGTGAGTTCATGTTTCCCCACTTTCTTATACATTATCATCGGCATTCATCTCCCATGACTTCGGTTTAGAAGTAATTTGAGCGATGACAAATGTATTAATAGAATCAAAACTTTAGTGGCGTGGAAAGACATAGAAGCAACGTGGATCTTTTAAATCACATCTTAATTTCCTTGGATCCTCAAAAGATTGAAACTTCAAATGAAATAAAGTAGCAGGGTATAGATTGAGTCACACGTGCTTGATATTTAATGCTGTCAAAACATTTGATGTTGTTGAAGCCGATACTCTAATAAATTTTCCACGGATTTCAATATTTTCCATAATCTTAGTAGTGAAACAGGATAAAATCATAACGTAATATATAACTGTAGGCAAAAAGATCCTGCTGAAAGAAAAGCCAAAAAAATGTTACCAATCTACATAACACAAGCATTCTACTAGCCAACTCACTAAAAATTTGACCCCTTCCCCAAAAATCTCAGCCTATACTTCCTTCTTGCCCCAACGTTTCTCCCAATCACATTTCTTCATCAGCCTCAACTCCTTATATCTTTTACTTTTAGTCAGAGATGTGCTTTTTTTGATATGCTTGGCTTTACAACAACGAATAATTTTCATAAATATTTTAATGGACAAGAAAGCTAAAAATTGCCATAGTTGGATAGATAAAACAGCTTTCCTGAAGCTTTGTCACACGAAAACCACAGACACTCAACTACCCACAAGGCCCAGAGCAGAAGAGTGTCCCAATTGAAACATCCTCCGAGCTCCAATTAAGGCTCCTACAGCAGACCAAATACTTCCTGCAAAGACTAGTCTTTCCCCAAAAGAAAAAATAATAAAATGAAACACACTGCTGCTGCTAGGATTTAAGAAAAACCTAAAATAAAATTTTGAGTTCAGTTTGCCTATGGTTTATGACTCTTTTTTTTGTACAAAAGATCATATTAGGACGTAAGGCTCGTAATTGTCAAATAGCAAATAATTGATATGGTGATTGTTTAAAAAAATTACAAAAACCTCTAGGCGGAGGAATTTGTTTTCTAGAATTTTAAATTGTTGAAGTTATATAGCCGCAACTAACAATTTACTGAGATGCTTTTGCCCTTCATTATGGCACTTACTGGGCTCCAGGATACTAGAAAGAATGTAACTACAAATTCAGGAAGACTTCCTTATAATCAACTGGGAATGTCTCACCTCTATAAAATTTAACATTTACTTCTACATGGTATCCTGCAAAAACAAACAATACGCAGCATATTTCAAAAGCATTTCTAATGCTATTAAGTTCCCAACCAATAAATTCTCTACAAGACATAGGTTCTAACTCCTCATATGATAGATATAAAAAAATATACAGTTTGATCCCAAGCTTTTATATCTTATTAATAGGGTGATAGTACCATTGACAATTAAAATGAATTTCATGTGATAATTGAATCATAAAAAGTGACGTAAATGATGACAAAATGATCACCATTATTATATAAAATGAGAAGAAAATAATTGGAAGAAACACAAAATTACCTGAAAAGAGTTTGGAAGACAATGAAAAGAAAAATATAAGAAAAGCAGTAAGAAGATATAAATGCTTGTTTCTTTGAGCCATCAACAACGGCAGAAACTATAAGCCTGTGATGGAGTTGAAGTTTTAAACTATAAAATATACAAGTTAGTTCATGGGGCCATCTTGGTTGATTGATTACATAGTAACTGATAATTGTCTGTACCTTGAAGCATAGTTTCTCTCTTACGATTAGGAGTTGTTTGTTGTTTTTTAAGTAATTGGTGGAGAAAATTTGCATAAATATCATGAAAATTAGGAGCTATACATAATTTTAGCTGGTTTTCCTTACTTAGTTTATTGTAAAAAATACATATTTAGATGGCCTCTTAGCTGGCCTTTTTGTAAGTTACACTATTGAATAAAGGTGAACATGTTCTTGACATTTATGGAATATCTTATGCATTTTCTTTTTATAAATCATTATGTATGTCTTCATGGAAGTCAAAATAGATTATAAGTATCAAACGCTTTTACCAAGCAACAATATAAGCGACAATTTATGGTCTTTAGACCCTTAGCAGTGCAAAGTCAAAAGCCTTACCCAAGAATCTAGTGGCATAGATTAGCAGAAGCGTTGGTGCCATCTCTCGAACAATTGATACCATTATTCGATGATATTTTAAAATACTCATAAAATGACGATACATTGTAGATGACGAACCATTTGCTAGGCCAATACTGGTAAATGACCCGGTGCGGGCGGTGGCCATTAATCAACAAACTGGTATATATTCAAACAGCTGTAATACTGTTTTGCAAAACTATCTTGTTCATGAAAGGTAACTGGATAAGTATTTGCTATTGATTTTCCAAAAGGCATGTGTGTGAATAAAGTACAACATTGGATCTTTATATTGTCTTGACAAAAAAAAAAAAAAAAACTTTCTATTTAGCAAACATCTTTTATGGTTCTTCCACTATTTATTTATTTGCCTCCAACACCTACATCCAGAATAATAATCTATTTATAAACATATTACTTGAACCCTTAACTTAAAAATAACTCTGATGACGGTAAAAGCACAAAATCTCTTGTTTTGTTCGCCTTTTCCTTCTTCATCCACTTCAAATTCTAAGAGAAACCGAAAAAAAATTAATAAATTTGATGCATCGTTACATTGATTTCTCAAATTCAATAACAGTGTCCTCTATCAAAAAAGTAGCGTCATCATAAATATGTATGTGGTGAATCATGACGAAATATTTCTTCTGGTTTCAGAATTTTTAGTATCAAATGATAAATAGTATTAATAAAATGACGGCATTTCACTGAAATAATACGGCGGCATTTTCTGTTGAATCGCATGGTGATCGCGCCCGTCGTATAATATGATTAAATGAATATAAGCATATTTATAACTTTTATTGAATCACGTGAAATCGCGTAAATACGTATAATGTGATTCAATAAATTTCTTCAAAATATTAATGCAACCAAAAATATTTCAATAAAACGCTCATTTATTTTATTAATAAGAAAATTATTGACCTGATCATGACATATGCTTTTAAAAGGCATGTTTTCTAAATAACGATTTGGCGTGCCATTGTTAATTATTGGTCCTGAACAATAACAAATGATGCGTCATCAGTTTGGGATCAATCAATCAATTGTACTTCGTTCAGTTACGTATTACTAAGGTTAATCCGATTCTTGCTTCTTTCTACCTGCAGCACCTTGATGTGGCATCGATTTATTTGGATTAAATTAAATATCTTTTGCCCATGATTTATTTTTTATTATTTTGTATTTTTCATTCAACTATTAGTTAATGCCACATCAATAATTTATACGAGGATTTGTGGTTGTATCGTATTTCTTTTTAATTATGTTATAGCAATCAAGTTATTCATTTATAACCTTTATCACTAGTCAAACGATTCTTATCACCCACTAATCTAAATGCAGATTATAATATCAATACCGTAGTTTCAAGATTCATTATTTTATCGCTCGGTACAAAATGGAAGATTATAAAAAATTTATCAGAAACTTTGATGAATTAAAACAATAAAGACAAAACATCATTAATTCTCCCACCATTTTAGAAAAAGAATGCCATGTAATTGATGATTAGAATACTCACTTGTTCCTAAGGAAAACTAGGGGTCACTATTTGGAGGTAGGGATTAGACCTGTAACGCTTTGACGTTTAACAAAGTGTCAACTGAAACGTATTTTGATTATATTTTCATACGTGAGCATATTATAATATTGAAATTGTTAATATATAAGATATAGCTTCTTAAAAAAAAAGCAATTAAGCGATTTTTTTACTAATATTTATTGGTAAGTTTACCTCAATAATAGAAGCACTGGCATTTACCCAACTGAAATTAACTAATTGTGTTAAAAAATAAATTATTGCAAGAGTTTTAATCTTATCCCATTTAGCCCAATATTCAACTGGAAATGCGAGGGACGAGTTTTAAGATTTTACCAAATTCATTGCTGGAGGAATTGCTCAAAACCAAATATTCTAGAAATTTACAAAAAGGGACCGCATGATGTATCATGCATGCCAATTGAAAATTATATTTATCTACGTCTAACAACTAAAAAATTGACGTAAAAATGAAAAAAAAAGTTGACACATAATATTTCTTGAAGTATATCACTATCAAGAACGAAACCAAAATATAATTAAACGGCAGGTTTACTCCATTAGATCGTGTCTAGGGTCATTGGAGCTTGTAAAAGCACCAATTCGAGTTTATGGGAATTTTCTTTTACATAAAAAAGTATGAAATAAGTAAATTTTCTTTTTTAGTTATTGTGGAAATAAATTTTTAAATGATAGATTTTTGCTATTATATATATATATATATTGAAAATTCAAGCCAATAGTCCAAACTCTATTAACTGAAGAATAATTAGACAGTAAATTATACATGTTGTTGTGTTTTATAAGCGAGGATCGCTTTCTACTTCTCGATAATGGATTGATCATGTAACTACAAAGGCACTCCGATGTTCTTATGAATGTTTGTTCCTCGAGAATTTATAAGTTTGAAATCTGAATTTCTTTTGATTTAGATGAGATTAAGTCAAAAGATCCTTTCTCAATCCTTTTGCCTGTTATTTATAGATTGAAGAGTGTAGAATTGATAGGAAATTATAGTTTCATATCTAAATCTCCAACACTCTTTTTCGCTTTTAATTTTAGGCCATTTGATCTAAACCATTGTGCCACTTTTATGGCTTATGACATGAGATTCCATTTAGTAATCATTTGCTGCTCATTTGCTTGGTTTCGTGTTTATATCTGTTAGACTTTTCCGGAGTTACATAAATGATCACATATTCTCTATGCGGTCTACTGTTGCCTACCGTGCTTTTACTTATTTGAGGTTAAGCCCGAATCCTCTTTCTTTTTTTTTTTCTTAAACCAATTTTGAATATTTTCTAAGATACGCGGCACGGCGTAAGTAGTTGTATTTTCTGACAGTTATGTAGGGGCCGGAAGGTGCTTAAGGCTAGAGGGGGCACGCCACTTGCAGACTTTAAAAAAAAAAAAAAAATTTCTAAAGGAAATGCTAAAATTAGGTATAAAAATATGATTTGGCCCTTGTACAATTAATTTGTAAACTTTATATATAGAATAAAAATATAATTTTATGTTTAAGAAATAGAGTCAAAGTGGCCCAATTGTTTTATCTTTATTTTGCTAATTGGTTTTTTATTCTAGCAAAATAGCAAATAGTTTTTTTAAAATTTTATAAAGTTTGGACCCGGTTCTTTTTTTTAATTACTTTTTTAATTTATTTTTTTATTTATAACAGTAGCATCAATTATTAATCAAAATTTTTAAATCAAATTTGCTCTAGATACAAGCAAAATTCACAAGTTTATGAGTAAGAATGGTAATAGGGTGGGGTGGGGCGAGAAGTGATAATGAGGGGCCTACCCATTAAAAACCCCCATTTAATTCCTCGTTTCATTACCCAAAAAATTTAATAGGGTGTGATGGAAGGAAATCTTCATGTAGGAATGATTTCTCCATCTCCACCATTCTCGTTATTTATATAATATTGGTAGGATTCATAATTTCAGTGAAATTAAAATTAGAGACTTAAAAGTAAAATTATCACCATATTACAAAAGTATTTAAATTATTTAAAAATCTCAAAAGTCTGAAATATCTTCAAATGATATCAAAATTACAAAATGTTTAAAGAGAGCAGCACTTTAAGAGAAGAAATCATAACAATATTTTAGGGTTGAATAAAAGTTATATTGTGGAGTTGATGGCTACCTTAAGACATCATTCAGTGGTATCTGCACAGTCGTTACACTTGATGCCAATAATACCATATTCCATTGGCAGTTTGCATTTGTGAGATTGAGTTACAAGGACAGTTGGAAATGGTTTCTTAGATTGCTGAAGGAACATCTTGGTATAGTGAAGGAGATGGCTCTTACTATAATGTCCGACAGACAAAAGGTTTAATTCAGGCAATTGATGAAGTTTTGCCTGGGTATACCATAAGACATTGTGCAAGTCTACAGAACATTTTTTATGCAATTTCAGGAAGGAACACTCTGCTGAGGTTAAGAGGAATGTTTTGGAAGGCTGTGAGGCAGCACAAACAAAAGTGGAATTTGAGAAGGAAATGAAAAAAAATTAAGGAATTCAGAAGAAGGCTTATGAATGATTTGATGCATAATGAACCAGAAACTTGGGCATGTCATACTTTTGATCCCTTTTTCAAGATTGATCATGTTACTAATAATATGTCAGAGAGTTTGGAATTCTTTACTCAATGAGTACAGGAAAAAACCAATCCTTCAATTGCTTAAATTTATAAGATTGAAAGATTATGAAAAGGCTCATTCGAAGAAGAAGAAAAGAGCAGCGTTCTATTCTGATTTGCCTCAAGTGCATAGAAAATTGACAAAAAATATCGAAGGCTTCAAAGGAAATTGATTGTGGTGAAAGCCAGTAAAGCTCAGTATGATGTTGGAATTTATAGACGATGAAGAGAGACATTATGTGGTTGATTTGAAGAATTTGAAGTGTGATTGTGGGGCTGAAAATCAGTGGCATGCCTTCTGCAAGCATGCAATGGCATATGCATTACATGTAATCATCTTGAACCAATCGACTGTTGATGAGAGTCTGAAAAAAGATGCTTGTTAAGGACTTACTCTGAGACCTTATGCCCAATACCGGACCAATGTGGTGGCCTTCAGTTGACAAGCCTGTCCTATTTGCCTCCAGTAAAACATGTATAAATTGGCAGCCTAAGCATAACAGGAAAGAGAGAAGAAATGAAGGACCAGCTCGAAAGAAAATACACTTTGACATGCAGCCAGTGCAATAAACTTGGACACAATAAAGTTGTCCATTGAATAAAGAGTATAATATGATTTAAAATGTGTTTCTCATATTGATTCAGGTCACTAAATGTTGGGACATTGGGTTTGCTAACATTACATATTCATTTTGATGTAGAATACAATTACTAACTCATCTTCAGCACAATCTATCCATCAGGTCATTATGAGTTTAATTAATCTTTTAAAAGGTTTATTTAGTAGTTAGTAGTTTTGATTAAGATTATTTTAATTTGGGGTTGAAAGTTTTAGGTATATGTTGTTGTGCATGTTTTATACGTAATTTTAATAGATGAAAATAAAATTAATGTATGAAAAATTAATAAATAAAATAAAATTTAATATAACTTTTTTACTTCAAAGGCAATTGAGTGGAGGTGAAATCAATCTGGACCTAGTGGAAGTCAATGTGAATACTAAAGACAAAAACATCAAAAGAACCAATGTCGGTTCATCCTAACAGCAAAGCAGATCTTTAAACTATTTTCATTTTTATTTTTTAGATTTGCTAATTATAACAATATGCTCATTCTTTTATTTATTTTTCTATTATTTCAACAACAATTTCAACAAGATATTTACAAGTCACCAAATCCTATGAGACAAAAGCAAAAAGGAAAAATAAGGGTTTCTCTAACACAACCCTCTCAAACCTAAATGTGAGCAACATTATAAAAGCCAAATAAAAGGTATGTTATATCTTAAATTCCTTAGCATTGTAGAAGTGGCGAAAATACACACAATATTAATTGAGATCTTATTTACTTAAAACAATAGCAATGGTGATGCGACTTTGATCGGCGATTGTTTATTTATACGGGGAGGATTTGACTAAAAGTATTTCAAGTTTGGTATTTGAAATGTATTCCAAAACTATAAAGCCAAACATAATCCACCTGCCTTAATTTATTGATCTCTTTGTTTTGTGTTGGTTGTAGCATTATTGACAATTTACCGATGGTGACATTTTTTTTAACTTCGAGTTGTTACTTTTTTAATGATATTTAATCAATGTTTGTATCAAACTTATCATTGACTTCATTTCCCAATTACCAATATATTTATCTTTTAGCACCTCAATAAATAAAGTTTAGACATGAAAGTTTGAATGATGAAAAACTCAGTCTTGTGTTGAAATTTACTTGTCTAAAATTGTATGCAAACTATCAAGTGTTACAAATGGTGTTTGCAAAAAAATTAACATAATTTTTTAATTTTTGAGGTTAAATTAAATTAATTTAATTATTTTTTATTAATGTCTAAAAAATTATTATAAAGGGTAATCTTGTAAAGTAAAAGCCAAAATAAATGAAAGATAATGGTAGGGGTATTAATACACTTTCTTGGTAGGGATGTTTGAGGCATTTTTAAAAATATAGGGATAAATGGATCTTGAGCTTAAAATATAGGATAAATGAGCTTTTACCCAAGAAAGAAATCAAAACAATATTTTAGGATTGAATAAAAGTTATATTGTAGAGTTTTCTTTAATAGTTATAGTCTATTTAAATTAGGTAAAAGTAAAAGAAAAATTTATTAACCAATATTGTAATTAATAAAACAAAAATTATTCAATAAAAATTAAAAATATTTGAGATAATGAGGGATTGGTGTAAGGAGTATGAAATGAACCCCTTAACCAGAATTTGAGATTATTTTCCATTATTCCTATTATATTTTCAAAAATTATTTAAAATTAACCCCATTTTGGTTGGTACCCCATTGAGACCGACAAACCTGAGGGATTTTGTCATCCTTTTTTTTGTATTACACTTGCTTACATATTAAAAAAAATTAAATCAATCATCTATTAATACTTCAAGTTTGAACTTGCCTCCCCAAAGATTTACTCAGGCTCCACCTTGCATTTATATATATAACCCAAAATTGTAAAATATATAGATTGTCAAAAAAAAAAAAGATCATATTCATGACCATAAGGCAAACACTAATTCGAGGCTAAACGCTTTAGTTGCTAAGAGATGCGAGAAAAAATATCAAGTAAAATTATAATTTCATCAAAGTTTTTTAGAAATTTCTAATTTTCTCTTTCCTTCAATTTCATGAATTTTTCATGGTCACCCTGAGATGAAAGAATATGAGAGAATAATTTTCGAATAATATCTAACTTATGAAAAAAACAATTAGAAAAAGTTTCCCGAATACAGTGAAACGAAAGAGTTTGAGAAATTTTAATTGAAACAAAAAGTAAAAAAAGTAAAAAAATATTCTTAAGATAACCATTAGGGGTGCAACTATAATAACGTATGGGTCAGGGGCCACGCCCACTCAGCTGAAAAACAAATCAAAAACATTTGCTGATCCTCTCATCAATTCTCCTTCTTTTCCCGGAATAAGTTTAAAGCAGCCGTAGAGGATTGGTTCATTCTTCTTTAATTTTCAGTAGAAGATTTGGTCAAACCTCAAATATTATAAAAGTAGTTTAAAATGCTTACTTTATTTTTTTGAACACGAATATTACATTTATAATATATCTACTTTATTAATATTCGGAAGATATATTTGTTCTACATTTGAAAAAAGATTATCTACTCATTTGGGAGGGTAATAAAATCCCAGTTAAATTGAGGGGGCAGGTTCAGTGCCGATGGGCCATTGGCGTCTAGAATCGCTTTGAGACTTTATTAATATTTGGAAGATATATTTTGTTCTATACATTTATTACCATGCACTAACTTCTGCTCTTTAATCAATGAACAAACATTGTGTATTATAAATTGATTTTGGATGTTAACGTATCATGATATAATATTTTTTTTTCTATAAAATTATATCTGAAAATGTCTGCTTTGAGCTTTGCGTTGTTATTATCCTCCGTCATGACAAATTGGCGTATTAATAATTTTAAGATATATCTTTGAACTAATGGAAGATAAAGAAGAGAAAGGGTTAAAGTTTGGTTTACTATACAGAATAATAATAATATTATTATTATTATTAAAATAAAAATTTAATTAATGATAATTTAAGGATTATGAGCAGTTCATTATTACTATTTGTGTGAAATATTCAATTTAGAACATAGTCATGTTCATTATTGGTCCTACAATGTTATTATTGGTAGAATTATATATTTTATTATGCACTCAAATAATTTATTGTCTATTTAATGAATATTATGTAATAAAAGTTATTATTGACACATATTTACTTTTCATGGTTTACAATTTTTACGTGAGATTACAGTGTTGTTCTTACTTCTTACTTACCTCAATGAATTTAAGAGTAAAAGAATTTGAAGCAATCTCTGCACTAATGTGTCAACATTTAAAAAATCTTTTCTTTTCTGACTTTTCAGCATACATCGAGGGACTGCCCAATATTAATGACAATGCAAACATATGTGAAGTCGTTGAACAACTCTTCCATTAGTTCATGTCCATGAGTTTTAATATTTCTATAATTCCATAGAAATTGTATGATTGTACACAATAAATTTTAATCAAATTTACAAAAGCGACATGCCAACTAAACATGATATTTGTCTATATCTAACCATGAACAAGTTGATGTAATATTCCTTCGGATATCACAATCACGAATTGTCTGTTAGTCATTGGAATTGATCATGTATGGTACGAAATATTACAAAATTGAATTAATTCATTAATTTTAATTTAATGAATTAAAATTATGAGGAATTCTCCGGATATCATAATATTTATAGTAATATTATGCTAAACATCAAATGATGAGGGCTAATTCCTTCTGAGGACCAAGTTTACATAAAATGAGATATGTCTGTCTCATAAGTTTTGTGACTTGTTTCATGAATAGTTTAAAAATAGTATTCTTTATTTTAATTTGAGGGCTTTTCCGTTTTTGAAGAGTTGGCAAAAACGGCTTGACAAATATAAATTTATTATAAGAGAAGCTCTTTCTGTCGTTTTAGCGTAGAAATACGCCCTCTCAACAGTGATGGAGCTCTACATGATGGGTCTCATTTAAATTTGTTGTGTGAGAGGATTATGCGCTTCGTTAAATGTAAATAGCCAACTTTATAAGAAATAATATAAATAGTATGAAATGTATTTTAATTTATAATATTTTATATCAACTTATTTGTTGATTGATAAGAAGTTAAAGAAATATATATATATATATATAAAATCGTTTTAAGTGCGTTCTGTTATTTTTTTAATGCGGATATGTTGTTATATCTTAGATTTAATAGAGTTAATTTTGTCTGTTTATAAGCATGCAGTTTAATAGATTTAAAATATCTATTAAACTCCGCTATAAAATGTGTCTATATATAAATTAAAAAAATGAGGACACCATGTGTGTGTCTTGGCATATCAGTTTGCGAGGCATTGATGAGTAAAATTATTTGTTCTTAACTCTGCATTAAAAAATAATAGGAACCTGCTGTGTTTTCACATGCCTCAGCATAACAACTTCTTCTTTTAAATTTTGGTCAGCCTGCTAAATTGAACCTTCTCTCTCAGTTCAACTTCAACGACGAAATCACCAAAACTAGCAAATTTCAAACTTTATCCTCATCATTCTCTCTCTGTCAGCTGTATAGGGCTATGAGATCATGTTATCATGTTCGTATTGATGCTGAATGTTTTGCCAGCTTGTCCAATTCCATAAGAGACATTGTACTTGCATTACCGTACCTTGCCCACCTATTAGATCCTAAGCGACAAAATCATTGTGGAAGTAGCTCGCGTTTCACATATTCTTATCCGTTATCATCAACATTTCTTCTCCTCAAACACATCATCGAAAGTTGAGTAACAAACGATAACACCATCAAACTTTAGTGGCATTAGGAACATAGAAAACAACTCCGGATGTTTAAAATCTACATCATTTGCTTAGAGCCCTGAATAAAATTAAAACTTCAAATGAAATAAAGTAGCAAAAAATAAAGATTGGGGGTCACATGCTTGATTTTGATGTTGTCAAAATTAATTTGCAGTACTGGGGTAATTGATGCTCTAATAAATTTTTCAATAGGATTTCTATATTTACAACAAATTTTCAGTATTGAAACAGGATTAAAATCATAAAGTGTCTTTAAACAGCAGAGCAGCAAGATCCTACAGAAAAGGAGGCAAAAAAAGTTACAAACCACAGAAACACAAATATTCTATAACCATTTTGAGCAGAAACACAAATATTCTACTGGCCAACTCCACTAAGTCAAGTGATTCTAAATCTCAAGCTTGTACTACTACATCATTCCTTCTATGTACACAATTGTACTTCACCCAGAAATCACATTTCTTTATCAGCCTCAACTCATATATCTTTTTTTAATGGAGATAATTTTTATATAGCTTTTTTATATGCTTGGCTTTACAACAACAAATAATTTTTCCTTAAATCGTTTCTAATAGATAAAAGCGCAAAGCACAAAAATTAGCATATTTGGGTCGATATAAACAGCTTTTCTCGAAGCTTTGTCACAAGCAAACCTGAACATGATCGCTTCTCTTGGAAGGCCCCGGTAGAAGCGGTGTCTAATTAGGCTCATCCTCCGACCTCCAATTAAGGCTCACATGGACAAATAGCTTCTGCCAGAACCCAGAGGTTCCAAAAAAAATATTATAATAAGGCATAATGTCACGGACGCAATCGTGACACCAAGATATCTTGGCTTATACGCTAAAATCGATGATGGTTGTGCTGATTGTTGAGGCGATGCTTCGAGGAATGTGTGTGTAAATACAGCGCCCTAGACTCTTTGGAATTCGAGCGAGCCCGACCGGTTGAGTTTACAGGGGAGCTTGTAGCTGGTCGAGACTTAATCTTGAAGAGGGTCTAGGAAAATCTGGCTGCGGTTTGGGAAGCTGAAGCTAGTTCTCTGTGACCCAAGGAGGCCAAAGCGGTGAAACCAGTCGACATTGTGCCACTTTCACTAGGCTTACTCTCGTAGTATGGGATGCGGGAGTGCCGCACGGGCTCGAAACCTCTCGTCCCGTGACAAATGGTATCAGAGCCGCGCTTGTCATCTCTCGAAGCCCTGTGCGAGCTATCAGGCGCTCAATGCCGCTTCCAGGTCCCCACCCCTTGTGGCGGAAAGAATGCGACAAAGCGGGGAATGACAGGCGGGTTCTCACACCCCCAAGCGTTCGCACTAAGTTGGGCTGATGTGCGCATGCGGATCATCTCACTAGTTGAGGGAGTAGGCGGGGAGTTCATGGGTGAAGATGTGGCAATAGCCGATCTTCGCATTTCGTACGGAAGTGCACACTTACGGCGTACTACATGCTAGAGGCGTGCATGGTTATGTGATGGGAAGAATGTCACGGACCATGATACGTGACACCAAGATATCTTGGCTTATGCGCTAAATGTCGATGATAGTTGTGCTGATTGTTGGGCGATGCTTGAGGAATGTGTGTGGGGAATACAACCTAGCCCTAGACTCTTTGGAGTTGGCCCGAGCCGACCAGGTTGAGTTTGGGGAGCTTATGTGCTAGTCGAGGACTTAATCTTTGAAGAGGGTCTAGAGAAAATCATGTCGCTTTGGTTTGGGAAGCTGAAGCCCGTTCTCTGACGAGCCCAGGCGAGGCCCAGTTGACGTTGTGCACTTCCTCTAGGCTTACTCTCGTGAAGTATGGGATCACCCGGGAGTGCATACGGACTCAAAACCTCTCGTCCCGTGTGTTAAATAAGGCTCCTAATGTTCTTGGGGTATAGTGAATATGAGGTTTAAAAAAACAATTTACGACAACCTGCGGGAGGAAATCAGTTTTCGAATTCTTTTGATTGGTGAAGCTATAGAACCATAACAATTTGCTGTATTTTGAATTTTTTGCCTTTTATTATAGCATTTGCAAAGGCTTAGGATATAGAAGAACCTTGGCTACAAATTCAGGGAAGACTTCACTTATAATGAGAACTAATCACCATTATTTTATTAAATGAGAAATAGTTATGGAAGAAACAAAAATTACCTGAAAAGAGGATTTGGAAGACAATAAAATGAAAATATAAGGAAAAATTGAAGAATATCATGGCCGTCCATTTCTTTGATGAACGCATAAAAACAGTTTTGCAAATTAAAGAAACTATAAAACGCCGTGATGGAGAATTGAAACTGTAAAATACGCAAGTTAATTCATACAGGGGCCAGCCATCTTGATTGATCGAACACATAGCACGATGCCAAGTGTGCGTTACATTACTAACATCAGTTTCTCTCTCTTAAATTGAGGAAATTGTTTATTTATTTTTACACTAATTAGTGAAGAAAATTTTGTAAAAATATCAGAAAATTTATGAAAAATAGCCAAATTTAGAGAAAGCCATTTATATTTTCATAGCTCTTCATTCCTTTTATTTTATAATAAAAATACCCATTTTGGATACAAATGGTCCTTTCTAACTTTTTATCGATTATACTATTTAGTATATAGTTCATACTAGACATTTGTCAGAATATCTCATATACTTTTTCTTTTTAGAATTCATTATACATTCTCATTTGTTTGTGTATTATTATTTAAACATATATTACTTAAAATAAAGAAAGTGTCATTTCTACACCACCTCTATTTTGCTTTATATTCATTCAACCAAAAATTACACTGTTTTTATTCTTTGCACCATTTTTCTTTTTAAAATTTGTATCAATACGTCACTTTCGTAACGCTAACTAAATAATTTAAATGAAATGATAATTTTACCTTAAATAAATTAAAAGACCATTTATCTTATAAAAGCTTTGAAAATAAAAGATTATTATTATAAAATACCTAATTTTAATAAAATAAATCTCAAATAGAGATTCAAACTAATTTTCATTAAATTTAGATTTTGTAAAATTTTAATAATTACCTTATTTTGGATAAGCATAAAACAAAATAAAAATTGTGGTACATGATAATTTTTCTGAAATAAATTATAAAGTATTAAACGCTTTAATTAAACTTTAATGCTAAAAAGAGCTCTTGGTCACTTTAATGATGTTTGAACAGCAATAGCTTGTTATAAACCTTAAACGTTTAATAGTGCCAAATTCATAACCTTATGTCCTGCAGCTAATTGATATATCCCCAAAGCCAAAAATATGTGTTGGGTACTCTTCTTCCTTTTTTTAATGATACAATTTATATAGATGTATTATTATTTTACGTTTATTGGGACTTTAGATACATGTATTTATAATATATTTTATAAATCTACCCAGACTAGTTCAGAAATTTACTTTAATTATATTTAATCTATTCTCATTAAAGGCCATGTTTGGCATTGAGTTAACATAATTGTTGAAAAAAATTATAAAAAAAATTATTAATATATAAGTAAATATGACTTATAAATAATTATTTTGAAAAAAATTATAAAAGATATTATAAGTTTTTCCAAATAAAAGTGGTGGATCAAATTAATTTAATTTTTAAGTCACAATAGTTAGTGTTTACCAAACACTTTAAAATTATTATACATTCTCATTACCAAACAAGATTAACAATATTAGCAAAAAATCTACTTTTATTCTACATTAGTATTACGGTGTCCTCATCATTATTGAGATTTGAAACATATCGACCCTAAACTTTCTTATACTATGCTTGCTATAACTTTCCAAGTAGAATTTTATTAAAAAAAATTAGTTGTTTAGTTATTCATAAAAAATTATTAAAAATTATAAAAATTATTTTAATAGACAAACTTCTTAAAGTTATATTGTGAAGTGAGTGAAATTAGAATTGTGAAATAAGTAAAAGATATTTGAGATAATTTAATAATAATTTAAAAATACTTTCAATCTCTATTCTAAAAAGTTTAAAATTTAAATCTTTATCAATGTAGATGAAAATAACTTATTTATTTCCTTTAAAATTCTACTCAAATTATAACTAAATAATAATATTATAATTTTTTAAAATATATGAGATAAAAAAAATTTAAATAAATATTTTTTACAACATTTAATAAATATTTTTTCATCAATATTGAAGAAGTTAACAATGCAAGCGCGATGGTCACCTGCCTATTGATCAATATTTATATGTACATAAAAATTATCCTAGTTCCAAGGAAGGAAATCCTATCAAACTAGGAAACATATAACAACCAATAATATATACGTGACTATATATATATATATATACGTGAGTTAACTAACCCTTCAAGTTGGGCATGGAGATCACGAATAAGTACTTGCTTGAAAGAACTCAAACTCTGACCTTTGTGAAGATATCATTGGTGAATATTAGTGAACATGGCGATATGTTTCTTCGTTGAATTTTTCTCGGCGGACAAAATGACCAGATCAACCGATATGTCCCGTTCATGAAACAGGTTGGCTAGATGAAGAAGCGACTTTGGCTCCGTCTCAGTGCATGGTAGTGGTGATCAACTCAGAGAAACAACCCTTTGGAGCCACTCGGCTCATGCGTGCCATGCGATACGCCTACGCCTCTGACAAAGGATCGCTGCGGTGTGTTGTTCTTAAATTTCCGGGATATAGGAGAGGATCAAGCAACAAACCACCCGGATAAAACGGCATGAGATAGAGGGGCTTGCCCAAAGAATCGCCTACAGCCAAAGTTGCAATCGTCTAATCCACTTTGACGGGGTTACCGAGATAGAACTACTTTCGCCAAAGGCTGTAATGTAAACTCCAGCTACTGGCATGTGAAAGCGGATGGCTGAATAGGACAACTCTGGCCTTATATGGAAAAAGATAAATGTCGCCTCAGTGATGATATTCGCGGATCGTAAAATAAGGGCCTTGACCAAAAGCTAGTGATGATTTGGTTCGAAAATGGAAATGGTTTTTGCCAAGTAATCGACCTCAAAAAGGATAATATCAACCATACTTCCTTTGAGGCGGGAAGATTCTGCCGGGATTTCTTCTATTTAAATACTGAAAAATATTTCAATGGACCCCAGAATCTTTCATATAAAACAATCACTCAAATACATGTTGAATACCGAATAACTTATTTGTTGTTTCCCAGAAACAATTATATTGTCAACATACACAAGCACAAGTAGATGTATGCTATCCGATGCAAGGTAAAGAGAGAATGTCGAGTTCGATTGAGCAAACCCGTAGAAGTCTTAAGCCATTTTATAACTTTGCACAAACCCGATGGGAACTGCTTTAATCCGTATAATGACTTTCTTAGGCGACAAACCATTCCAGATTAGTTTGAGAATTGAAACCCGGCGGTGGGCACGTAAACTTCGTTGAGCTCACGGTGTAAGGCATTGTGAACATCCATCGATGAAGCTCCCAATTCCTGACCATGACGACGAGAGCGTTGAACTATAACAAGTTTTGCGATAGGAGCAAATGTCTTGTATAATCAATTCCTTGACTTGCTTGTTCCCAATGATCACTGGCGAGCTTTGTATCTTTTGTGCAAGCATGCCTTGTCGACATTACTTAATCCGGTACGACTATAAGCACGCTTTCGGTGGTAGAGACACAAGTCCATGTGTTATTATTTTCCGGTGCACGCATTCGGACTTCATGGCCTCCGCCATCTAGGATGTCTCGGCAACGGCGGGCTCGACTCTGCGATAATTCTTTGCTAGAAAAGCACAATGTCGGCGAGAAAAATTATTACAATTCACATAATCAAGTATGGGATAAGGACTACTGCAGGGAAGTGATTGGCGTGTGAGCGTAAAGGAGCGCGAAGAGGGACTCAAATCTTTGAGCGATATGCAAGACATAATCTTTTAACAATGCGATTGTTGTTGTCTAAGATGGGCCCCTATGGAATTGTTGTTACAATGATGTCTGTTCACACCCCATGCGATCAAAAAGCTGCTCATCGAGAGTATGAAGTGGAAGTGCAGGTGATGGAGTATTAATGGTCTCAAGAACATCGCTTGTGTCTGTAAACCATGAGGCGAATCTGGTGAGACAATAGAACATAAATAATGTGATAAATCCTCAAAACATTTCATCGGGGCTGAAGCGTGCGATGGCATTGGTGGTTGGTTAAACCTTATGGAAAAGTCATGCTCAACGAGCGTTACATCCACGGGAAGTAAAGAATGAGGCACTCTCGAAAATCATATAAATACCATCTTTTTTTACCAAAGGATAACCCATGAATATCGTGATGACTTCGATGGCAATTTATCACCACGATGATATGGTTGTAGGCATAGCGAGGCAAAATGACCCGAATATTTGCATAAGATGGTGCCTTGCCGAATATTAAATTCATAGAGGTTGTCCGTGAGAAACGAAGGTGTTCGATTGATCAAAAAGTAGCCAGTTAAACACATTCAAATTCAATTGGTAAAAGCCTCCGAATGCGAGTCAAGCAATATTGAGAATAGCCGATGCTTGCGTTACTCGACCATTCTATTGAAGTACCCAAGCTGAATATCGATGATGAATGCCATTATTGACAAAGAAATCATATAAATGCATAGATTCTGTCTCGTTATGCATCCGTATGATTTTACGAGTTTATGGAATTATCTAGAACCGTACTCGAAAAATTTAAATAGCCGTCAATCTCATTCTTCAGCGACTAGCGGATATAAAACACGCGAGAAAATCATCGACAATAGTCAAAGAAATAATGAGCACCACAAAGAACTAGTTTGTGTGATAAGGTCCCCATGATCACAATGAATCAATTCGAAAATATCTTAAGCTTTATTATTCTTAAAAAGCAAATTTGTCCGACCTTTGTTTTTGCTCAAAAGCATACATCCTGGCGTTTGAAAACTAGACAAACAAGGGCGAATCAATAAAAATGGCGTGAACGACTTTAGAGGAAGGATACTGACCTTCGATGCCATAAATCCTGAAAGCTAGGTTGGCAACACAGGCGAATTTGAACCAATGTCCGAGAAATAATAGAGTCCCTCGGCTCGAAAGCGCTCAATCGGCATCCTGTAATGCGGTCTTATCACATGGTGATCGAAAATTGAATAAAACAATTGACATCTCGAATGGGTTGTAATCTGAAATTAAATTAAGTTAAACTTAGCACAAATAAAACATTATTTAATGTGCGGTGGCTAGCTTTATTCCTTTTACTATTGTCGCATTTCCATCGACCCGAATAGAGCGAGAGAATAACGAGATACAATGTCGTAAAATTTTTTACATTTCACGTCATGTGATGTGAGTGATATCAAGAAATCCACTCCATTGAATTATGCTTACCATTGATCCGTGGGTGATGTCTTTTTATTGTTGAAAGATTAAGCAATGTGTTCCACTGCTCCTTCGAACCGCAGAACCGCTTGAGGTGATTAAAAGTTCTCAGACGGATTGTTAAACCATGCGACTTGAAAGCGGCATTGGGCAGGACCTCTACGACCTATTGCTTTCCACCGTTACGTGAATTACGCGACCACGACTGTATTCCTCGTGGCTTTTGGTTTGTTCACCCACCCGTTCGAGATACCGATAAGTTGAAGCGAGGAAGATGCTTCATGTCGATCTTGTTGCAATGATTTCAAAGTACAAAAGACTTATCTCGGTTGTCATGTATGATCCTTGCGCGGCTTGAGCAAATACTAAGTTCCTCGTTCTTCTTTAGCCGTGTCATTTAGTGAACTGCTCCTCTGAATGACTATGCGCATAGGCATGGTTCAACTTTAGCGATGGCTCGATGCTTAGAATATGGACCGCACACCACCGTGCAGGCTTCATCGAAGACCCATCAAGAATTGATGCAACTTTTCTTCATCGTTTCTTATCCCATTCACTTTAGATTACCGTACAATTACCCGCGTAGACAAGCGGGCAATTGCTCGTGGTTACTCAATTCTTCCAGCGGCGTCTTGAGTTTCCGTAATAATTCAAAATAGTCATACCTCATTTGCTTTGCAATTCAACTCTAATTTGAGTTCTTTTAACGCGTGGTCCATTCAACAGAGAACCTTTCCTTGATATCATCCCCAACTTAGTAACCATATAAGTCACGATGAATCGCAGGTTTGGTTCGATTGTATTACGTATCCGGAGACCAACATTGCATTCACCATCCATGATCCTCTAAATCGGTTCAGTCATCGGCGGATGTTCGATTCCATCAACAAAACTGAATTTCTTCTTGGCAAACAATGCAGTCCGCATAGCCCTTGCCCACTCGTCATAGTTGGTTCCTCAAGTTGCGCTTGGTGATGATAGTTCCATTATCATTGGCGAGGAGGAAGTAAGGAGACATCATTGTCTTGAATCCACTTCCAAGCCTCTTTATCTTTTGTTTTGTTTGAGTTTGGTCTTCCATCATACTCTGATACCATGAAAATTTTACGATGCAAAACTACAGTGATACTGCACTCTTATTGATCAATATTTATATGTACATAAAATTACCCTAGTTCACAAGGAAAATCCTATCAAACTAGGAAACATATAACAACCAATAATATATACATGTGATTTGCTATATATATATACACGTGAGTTAACAAATATTCATTTACTTAAACTTTTAAAAAATAATTATTTCACGCCGCGGAGGCACAGAAAATACATTTCAAATCCGGACAGTAACAATTAACAAAACAAACAAAAGGGGTTTTAATAAATTTGATGCCTGGTTCACCGAACCTGGCCAATTTTAAATAAAATGAGTGACGTGATCCTGATCATGTGACAAATAAATATTTATTTCAATTTCCGACCCACATCAGCACATCTCATAAAGAATTTCTCCACACGATTTAAACAAAACCCACCCTCTTTATGGACTCCACTTTTCAGCAGGGTGTTTCCCCTTCTGCTTTCATTCTCCAACTCGTTGTCACTGACTCACTGTGTTTTGCTCTTCCTCCTATAAGATATTTAAGAATTATTAAAGGTTTGTTTGTTTCTAAAAAAAAAAAGTTCGTTTTCTTTTATTAGATGATTATAAATATTTATTTAATTTTATAATTTTTAAAATTTATTATTTTTGTTTCATTATTTTTTAGTAAATTTTTAAATATTAAATAAATTATTTTTGTCTCGATTAATAAAAACTTAAACTCTAAATTTTGAGAATAGAAATTAAATTTTTTTAAAATATCAAAATATTTAAAATATATTTTATTTATTTAATATTTCATTTTATTTTTATTAAATAATTTTAAAAATTATTTATTAAAATAATTTTATAATTTTTAATAAAAACTTACATTAATAATTAAATAACTAAAATTATTTTAATAAAAATTTTACTAATAAAAATTCTACCACTTTGCAGAGTCTGCTCACCTGCCCGTACTGTTTAATTTTTTAAAATTTTAAAAATTCTGCCCTCGCTATCAATATTATTTCAACACTATCACCAAATACGAACATCACATCTTAATAAAGATAATTGGGTGTGTTAGTATTTTGGTCAAAAAGCTGAACCCAGGGGCCCCCCAAAATAATGATAATAATTAATTATTTCATCCCATAAATAATAATTTAATATTCTGTATTTGTGACTTTGTGTGTGGTAGCATTTTCTTCAAAAAGATGATTTCGCCTTTACATTATTTGGATCTATAATATAATATGATTTTCAACAAAAAGATAATTTTAGGTAGTCAGATGATAAACTGCCCAAAGTAAAGAGCTCACTTGAAATGTGAGGAGTGGTTTTAAGCTTTTCTGAGATATATTGTAGGAGTTTAATTTAAATGTCTTTTCTTGGAGTCTCGGAAGCTGAGTGAAATGCTCTTCTACGGGATGGGAGTTAGCGTCTCGAATATTTGAGAGGGTTAAAAATCTGAGTGGTCGTAGAATGGTCAAGCTTGAGTGAAAGCGATCTTCTCTGGGATGGGAGTTAGCGTCTACCGAATATTTGAGAGGGTTAAAATACGGTGGTCTTATGCTCGGTATTGATGTCAGCGGTCTATATATATATATATATATGATTGTAAATATTAGTTATACTCTCATATAATATGAGTTGTAATTTAAGCAATAATCTTATATGATTAAAAAAATAAAAGTAGTCAGATGATAATAATAACCAAAAATATTCTCTCGCCTGTAACTTGAGGAGATAATAAAAGTTTTTCATTATACTCTACTGTTAGTTTCTCTTCTTCTTTTATTCCTCTGAAATCTTTCGACAAAAATGGGTGGCACCATCTCGACTTTCTTATCAACAGACACAATTCGTTCAATTTTATCATACGTTGGTGGAGAAGCTAAGTATATATGGGGTCTTAAAGGCAATCTCGATGACTTGCAGACTCAAAAGGAGAACTTGATTGAGATAAAACAAGATCTTCTGAATAAGGTTAAGCTTGAGCAACAATCCCGAACCAGACGGACGACGACAATTGGAACTTTGGTTTAGAAGGGTGGAAGAAATGGAAACTAAAGTTGAGAATCTGCAAAAAGAAGGAGATCAACAGGTTGATAGACTGTGTCTTGGAGGCTTCTGTTCCAAGGACTTGATTTCAAGCTACGACTTCGGCAAAAAAGTGGAGAACTTGAAAGAAAAAGTGATCGAACTGAAGAAAGAGGGAGATGCAATGAAAGAAGTTTATGAGGGGGTACCAGAAGGTGCAGCGGTTGAAAAAGCTGTTGACCGAACAATCGTTGGTCAAGAATCAATACTTGATCGAGTGTGGAGATGCATCACAGATCAAGAAAAGAATGAGGAAATTATTGGCTTATATGGTATGGGAGGCATCGGCAAAACTACTCTGTTAAAACAAGTCAACAACAAGTTCTGCAGTGAGGAACATGATTTTGATGTCGTTATCTGGTCGGTTGTATCTAGAGAGCCAAACTTGAAGCAGATTCAAGAGGATATTGGGAAAAGGATGAAGCTTCTCAACAGATTCATAGCAGAAAAAGTTTTGAAGAAAGGGCTTCAGACATCACCAACACTTTAAAGCATAAGAAGTTTGTATTGTTATTGGATGATATATGGGACTCCGAAATTGATTTAACAAAATTGGGCGTCCCTCTTCAGACACTAGATTCTGGGTCCAGAATAGTCTTCACAACTCGTTTTGAGGGTACTTGTGGTAAAATGGGAGCCCATAAGAATCGGTACAAAGTGTTTTGTTTGGGAGATGACGATGCCTGGAAATTATTTGAGGGGGTGGTCGGGAGATATGTTCTTAACAAGCATCCCGACATTCCGAAGTTAGCCGAGGATGTGGCACGTCAGTGTCATGGTTTGCCGCTAGCACTCAAAACAGTAGGTAATGCCATGGCGAGCAAAGTGTACCCTGAAGAATGGAAAGAAGCAATTGAGATCCTAAGCGAATCAGCTTCTAAATTCGAAGATATGGAGAAAAAGGTGCTTTCGAGCTTAAAGTTCAGCTATGATAGTTTGCCGAAAGATGAACTTCGATCATGTCTCCTGTACTGTTGCTTATTTCCCGAAGACTCTGAAATTCTAAAAACCGAGTTGATAGAGTATTGGAAAAGTGAAGGATTGTGGATTCTAGCAGCAGGTGGGGGTTCTTGGTGCTCTTGTTCGTGCATGCTTATTGGAGGAAGGAGGTGATGATGTAAAATGCACGATATGATCCGTGACATGGCATTATGGATAGCAAATGAAGTAGAGGAGGAGGAGGAGAACTTTTTGGTTCGTGCAGGAGTTGGATTAACTGACGCCCAGATTGAAGAATGGGAAGGGGTCAAAAGGATATCCTTGATGCAGAACAAAATTCAAAGTCTACCACAAATTCCCACTTGTCCGCGTCTCCAGACTTTGCTTCTAAATCGAAATCATATTGCGAAGATCACTGACAGTTTCTTTCAATCTTTGCCTTCGCTTAGAGTTTTGAATCTAAGTGGAAATCATTACCTAACTGAACTACCTGCAGGGATTTCAAGTTTGGTTTCATTAAACCATCTTGATCTGTCTTGGACTGGCATAAGTGGGTTGCCGCAAGAGCTCAAGGCATTGGTGAATCTGAGATATTTGAACTTGGAGTATACAAATGAAATGAGTAAAATTCCACAGCAGCTGATATCAAGCTTTTCAAAGTTACAGGTACTCAGGATGCTGCGTTGCGGTCCAAGTCACCGCCAATAGTGGTAGAAGGCAACGTTCTATCTGCTGATGCTGAATCATTGATGAAGGAAATCCACTGTTTGGAACAATTAAATCTCATCACCTTGTCCTTACATGGTTCGCGTGGTGTTGAAAACTTTCTGAAATTCCCAAAGCTGCAGAATATCCTCAAGCTCTGTCCATCGAAAACTGCAACGATCTACCGCTCAATTTGTTTGCATCTAGCAAACATGGAGCATCTTGAGCAGTTAAGCATTTGGGACAGTAATTTGGAAGACTGGAATGTCGACTGCGCGGAGAGGTACAAAAATGCGTAAACTTCACTTTGTTACAATATACGAATGCTCAAATGTGAAGGACTTGACGTAGCTTGTTTTTGTTCCAAATCTCAAGAGGCTGCGAATATTTGATTGTGATGACATGGAAGAAATAATCAGTGTTGAAAATTTTGAAAAATTGGTGAAGTTTCAGAGATGATGGGAGAGCTTAACTTGTTCTCAGAACTTGAATCTCTGAGTCTAGGATATGCAAGTAATTTGAAGCGCATCTACCACGATCCCTTGCCCTTTCCACAGCTGGAGGAAATTCGCATATCAGAATGCCCAAAGTTGAAGAAGCTCCCGCTCAATTCCAGCAGCGCAAAGGGACGTAAAATTGTCATTTACGGGGAGAAAGAATGGTGGGAAGAGCTACAATGGGAGGATCAAGCCACTCAAAATGCTTTCTCTCCCTGTTTCCTACCTGATGAATAATAAAGTGCAATAAGGCGCAAAAGTGTGAATAAAATTGCACATGAACAATAACAAGCAAGACTTTGAATAAAGTTTCTGCATGTGCTTAATGATTATCTTGTCTATCCATTTCATTTAATTTAAAAGCATTCTACGGTGTTGCGTGTGTGTCACTTGTCATTCTTCTGTACTGCTGTTTCCTATTTCCAGTTAATAAAATTTTTTTGTTCTTAGAAATGCTTTGCTGGTAAGGGAGATTCACAATTTTCCCATATTATGATTAATATATTCTATTTACTTTCCTACTATTTTGCATAATTTTTTAATATTATTTTTATTTTTAAAAATATTTTATTCATATTTATTATAAATTAAATAAATGTATGAATAGAAATAAAAATAAAAATTAAGTATTAAAACAAGAAATATATATTATGATGTGAATAAAAAATAAATATTTGTTTGTACTTATTTATTTTATGTATTCATTATAAGAAAATATTTATAAAATAAAAAGTGCAAGAAAGATATTTTATTGTTAATTTTTTATTCACATCAAAACATATATTTCTTACTTTTAATATTTAATTTTTTATTCAAATCATCATTCATATGATTTATTTAATTTATAATAAATATGAATAAAAATATATTTGTAAATAAAAGTGATATTGTAAATTATGTTTTTAGAAATTATTGGTTATTATAAAAATAATATGGGATAAATGGTAAATCATAGATATTATTTCCTATTTTCAGCTAAAAAATTTCTTTGTTCCAAGAATTAGATTGCTAGTAATAAGGCTTTCAAGCTTAAGTGAATATGACTTCTTTCTTAAAAAAGTTTATCTATTTCGGAGATTGATTATCTCAAAGCAGTGAGATTTATGTAATATTGGTATTAAAAAAAATTGTGCTACTAATAAAAAATGGTCCATCATAAATGGCAAATCGTGGCTTGATTTTTCTCAACCCGAAGGCTCCGTATCTCACTTTCGAAAGTAGTTTTAGCAAAATGTAGGTAAAAATAAAAATATTCTGCAATCTCTACATAGCTTTTTCAGCATTTCACCCATTTGATTGCAGACCAAAGCATCCAGTGGATAGATGCATTTATTAAGAAGAGGATCATTCGGAGGCAAAATATCAAGAATATCATCTGAGGCCAGGATAACAATGTTCACTGCCCTCGCCAATAGTACGTTTAGTGCTCTTCTTAATTAGATCATTTCTTGTATTATAGTTTATTTCCTGAATATTTTGAGGTTTATAAAGGGGAATTGATTGATTATTGGATTAGCGAGGATTTGTACTTGATTTTGATGAAGGATCCACCGATCCACCATTATCAGTGATCTTCTTCACACATGTTTATTGCAAGAGGTAAATGATAATCATGTCAAATGCAGGAAGTGATTCAGGGATATGGCATTGTAGATAGCATGTAAAATAGAGCAGGAGAACTTTTTGGTTCATGCAGGAGTTTTATTAACTGCAGCACCAAAGATTGAAGAATGGGAAGAGGTCCAAAGGATATCATTGATGGACAATAATATTACGAGTCTATCATCAATTCCTAGTTGTCCTTGTCTCCTAACTTTGCTCCTTTAGAGAATCAAAATCAGTATGATCATTTATGGTTTCTTTCAATTTATACCTTCTCTTAATGTTTTGAATCTAGGATTCTTTATATTTCTGACCAAATTACCTTCTTTAACTGTCATAAAGGAGTTGCTAGAAGAGATGAAGGCCTTGGTAAATCTTAGATATTTGAACTTGGAATATGTAACATCAAAAAATGAGTGCCTGCAACTGCTGCGTAACTTTCTAAAGTTGCAGGCACTCAAAATGTTGGGTTGCAGTAATTATAGTGGAGAAGAAGAAGGTAGAGCTTTATATGAAGATGTCGAACCTTCATAAGTTGCTCTATTTGGAAAACTTGAATCTGCTGAGCATTACCTTCGATAGTTGCCCTATTCTTGAAATTCTTTTAACATTACAAAAGTTGCTGATTTGTACAGAATCTCTATGGCTTACAAAAATTTATATTCTAGTGTCCCTCAATGTTTTACCTCTAGCATACATGAAGCATCTCAAAATTTCTTATTCAGAACTGTCCTTTTAAGGAGTTGAAGATTGAAAATGCAGGAGAGATACAAAATTTGCTACAAAGCGGTTTTCGCAGTCTTCAAACAATTTGCATATGATTGTTCAAGTTTGAAAAAATTGATATGACTTGTTTTTACTCCAAACCTCAAGAACATTGATGTGCAGAATTGCAGTAATATGGAAGAAATAATCAGTTTTGGAAAATTAAGTTTCAGAGATAATGCTAAAGCAGAACTTGCTGGCAGAACTTCGAATTTTGTGCCTAAAAGGTCTAGAAACTTAAAGAGCATCTTCTAGGGTCCCTTATCTTTTCCACAACTGAAGGAAATTGAAGTAACTGGATGCCTAAAGCTGAAGAAGCTCCCACTTGATTCCAGTAGAACAATGGTAGGTAAAATTATTATCAAGGAAAGGAAGACTGGCAGGACGAGCTACAATCCTACTGAGATAGAGTTTTGAATAAGATTTCTGGTAGGAACGCTTTTTTATCCGATTGATGTATCTAATTGTATTGTAACATGCAATCTTGTCTTTCATATCAGACACCGTAATGAAGCCAATTTCTTTTTCCAATCCAATCAAGATGGAGAGTAAGCCTCAAAAGCATTGGGAGCTCTCTTTACAATTGTCACCCCTTCTTTGTATGTGAAGAAAGATAATAAAGAACAACAAAGTCGTAATGAAGAAAAATATAATGGCTAGTTCAATATGGTAGAAGTTAAATTGTCCATTTAACGTTGCTCAATCAAGTAAGCTTTACCTCTAGTTCTTGAAGATCTGAATTAACAACCAAAAAACAAGACAAATAGTTGATTTATTATTCTATGGTCGAACAGTTCAAGGATAACAAGACAAAACCTTTCTGTGAGACACTATTATTCAGGCTTAAATAATAACAATAAAACACTACACCAAGTCTCATATATTAATTCTACTCTCTTATACTTTTCTTGGTTCTGCAGTAAAATTCAGTTCTAGTTTGAAGGAAATTGTTAGCATCAAAACCTACATACTGCCTAAGCGTCTGCTGACATCATATTTCCTGATACACCATAACCAGATCATATAAAGCAAAAATGTGAAAGAAATACAAAATGAGTCACAGAAGGAAATTACATGCTCTGCAGTTTCTCTTGCTAAACCCAGCAGTTAGAATGCTAATTGTTTTGAGCACCTGAATACTCAAGGACCCCAACTTAAAATGGCTTTAGCAGCTTCCTTTAGCTCCATTGCAACACACACCTCCAGGAAAGGAACAGAACAAAATACATCATCATACCAAATATGAGAGATAAGACGAGGCATTACTCTGTAGCAAGCACCTGATTTCTCTAGAAAATTCCAATTTCTCCATAGGTTCTCCACAATCAGTGTGTGATCCACCTTTAAAGCATTCAATTTTATCATTAAGAGAAGGAAGGGAAGTCCTCCCATGCGATGGTAACTCCTTATTTAACACAGGGTCAGAGCAAAACAAGAAGACCAGGAATTTCATTAGATTAAGAAAAGAATACACCCAATGGAGCATTTGAACTAGAACTCTTGTCAAATTCTTGAAATTTCCTGCTTTCATTAAGAGAACTGAAGGAAGAAAGAAGGGGCGTGCCAGAACCAATTTAAATTCAATCGGGTTTTTGAAGACTTGTATAACAATAAAGAAAACTAGTGAACTAACGGATACTGTCAAGCTTCTACTAAAGATCCCTTGTACCAAAAACTAACCAATTTAAGCTAACAAACCTGCATGAGCACCTAAAATTCAATACCCATGGAACATATTTGCCTTCAACTTCACATACCAGCTTCTCTTAACCAATGACCACCATTAGAAATAAGGATTCTTTATCGTGAAATTCATAATCCATGAAAGAAATCACCAGAAGGCCTAACCTTCTCTGAGTTCCTTCAAGAACCAAAATCCACCAAAACAAGTGAATTTCAAACTCTATCACTCATCACTCTCTTTCTCAGTTGTTTGGGCATATGAGACCAATTTACAACATTCAATCGATGCTGAATATTTTGTCAGTCCCCAATTCAGATGTGAATGCAATGTTCACATTACATTGTCTTGCCTGCCATTTGATTTGAACCATAAAATCTGTCTAAAGTAGTTCATGTTTCACACTTTCTTAGCCGTTATCATCAGCATTCATCTCCCATATTCTCAGGTTTAAATCATTGGAAACTGAGTGACAAATATGATAATAGAATCAAAACTTTAGTGGCATGAAGGAACATAGAAGCAACATCGGATGTTTTAAATCTGCAGCATAATTTCCTTAGATCCCTCAAAAAGATTGAAACTTCAAATGAAATAAAGTAGCAGGGTATAGATTGGAAGTCACGTGCTTGATATTTAATGCTGTCAAAAACAATTTGCAGTATTGAAATAGATGCTCTAATAAATTTTCACATGGATTTCAATATTTGCCGCTAATCTTCAGTAGTGAAACAGGATAAAATCATAACGTGTCCTATAACTAGCAGAGGCAAAAAGATCCTACAGAAAAAGAAAGCCAAAAACTATTACAATCTACAGAACGCAAGTATTCTACTAGCCAACTCCCATTAAAATTTGAAGCCCTTCTAAAATCTCAGCCCATACTTCCTTCTATGTACCCCAACTGAATTTCTCCCAAAAATCACATTTCTTCATCGGCCTTAACTCATATATCTTTTACTTTCAATCAGAGATACTTTTTGATATGCTTGGCTTTACAACAACGAATAATTTTCCTTAAATCTTTTCTAATGGACAAGAAAGTACAAAGCACAAAAATTGCCATAGTTGGATAGATAGAAACAGCTTTTCCTGAAGCTTTGTCACACGAAAACCTGAACATCATCGCTTCTCTTACAAGGCCCCAGAGCAGAAGAAGTGTCCCAATTAGGCTCATCCTCTGAGCTCCAATTAAGGCTCCTGCAACAGACAAATAGCTTCCTGCAAGAACCTGATGTTCCCCCAAAAGAAAAAAAAATGACAAAATGAAATGCAATGTACTGCTAAGTTCAAGAGAAAAGCTCCTAAAATAAAATTTTGGAGTTTCAGTTTGCCTATGGTTTTATGACTCTTTTTGTACAAAGATCATATTTGGGCATAAGGCTCGTAATGTTCAAACTAGCAAATAATTGATATGAATATGATTGTTTAAAAAAATTACAAAAACCTCTAAGGCGGAGGAGATTAGTTTTCTGAATTCGTTAGATTGGTGAAGTTATATAGCCGCAGCAATTTACTGTAGCTTGGAATGCTTTTGCCCTTCATTATGGCACTTGCCAATGCTCCAGGATACAGAAGAAACTTGGCTACAAATTCAGGGAAGACTTCACTTATAATCAACTGGAAGCATGTCACCTCTATAGGTGTTGTACATTTTCCACTTCTACATGGTATCCTGCAAAATCAAACAATACATGTATTTCAAAAGCATTTCTAATGCTATTAAGTTTAGCCAATAAAATCTCTACAAGACATATGGGATTCCAACTCCTCATATATGAAATGAATGTCAAAAAGAAATGTGGGTTGAGTAAGCTTTTATGTCTTAATAATAGAATTGAATAATGTTGCCATTGACAGTAAAATGAATTTCATGTGATAATTGAATCATAAAAGTGACGTAAATGATGACAAAATAATCACCATTATTATATAAAATGAGAAAATAATTATGGAAGAAACACAAAGAATTACCTGAAAAGAGGGATTTGGAAGACAATGAAAGAAAAATATAAAGAAGAAGCAATTGAAGATATAAAGGCTGCCCATTTCTTTGATGAACCCATCAACAACGGCTTGAAACTGTAAAATGCTGTGATGGAGGGAATTGAAAGTTGAAACTGTAAAGAAAAATGTTACTTTCCCCGGATCAAACCCCGAAACTCATCCAAACGACGTCGTTTCATCTTTTTTTTTTTTCCTCTTTCATTCTCCCTAAACGACGCTGTTTTGTCTTAGGCAAAACCAACGACAGGTTGGCAGCCCCACATTGCTTTCTCTTTCTCTTCCGTCTTCCCCTTCCTCTCACAGCCATTCACGATCCATTCATATCTCACTGCCAAATTCAGTGACATACACTTAGTAGGTGCAATAGCAAAGCATCTGATTTTGTTCCTCTCAATGTTCCCCAACTTGTCCAGATTCTGAACCACAATCAACACCAACAATGCCACCACCCCTGCCCCCAGTGAATGCCCAGCAAATTTCAAAGTATAATTATGAACCAAATAGACCAAAACTTACTTTTATTTAACGATTTACAAAATCTATTTCACTAGAAGGCATCTCATTAATTTCACCTGATTGTTTAGCAGGTTTAAAACTGATCTTATCAAGGCAGATTTTCACATTGGCTAACTAAGAAGAAAAATCGACATTTATGATCCAGCAAAGTTATGCCGCCAAGCCTAAAATTCTGCAGCCAACAAAATTGCAACAAAGCCGCAGCAAAGTTCGTGATCCAGCAGCAGCTTAAAAATCTTACAGGAAAACAAGGGGGGAAAAAAAGAGAAGTCAAGAAGTCAATGCATTTGAAGGCTTTGTAAAGAACAGATTTTGCCCCCTCCAAATAATTTCCAAGTGCGACAAGGGTAGCTTGATGCAGTGATTGTGGCGAGATGGCGCACCAGCAGCGACGGAGATCGAGATGAAGCAGCAACGGCACCAGAGATGAAGTGCAGCAACCGAGAAGGGCACACCGAGAGAGAGCAGATCTGGAGAGAAAAGGATAGAGAGCTCGCTGTTGGGTGTAGATCGGCAAAGATAAGGAGAGAGAGAGCTTCGTTGTGAGCAGATCAGGAAAAGAGGGAGAGAGAGTTACGTGAGTCACCTTCGTTTCGAGTAGATCAGGAAAGGAGGGAGAGAGTGCACTGTGAGTTGTTCGTGAACGGGACTTTTTTGTGCCCAGGTCAAAAGAAAGGAAAGTGTAAATGTGTTTTGTGCCCAGGTCAAAGAAAGGAAAGGAAAATGTGTTAAAGGCACCGTTTTCAATTTAATCAAAACGGTGCGTTTTAAATTTGGGGCGCAGTTCGGGGTTAAATTCGGGGGAAATAGCAGCGCTCAACTGTAAAATATACAAGTTAGTTCATGGGGCCATCTTGATTGATTGATTACATAGCAACTGACAAGTGTCTGTTACATAGTGATATCAGTTTTCTCTCGCAACTTAGGAAATTGTTTATTTGTTTTTTTTTTCAGTAATTAGTGGAGAAAATTTGGTGAAAAAATCATGAAAATACCCAAAATTTAGGAGTTATCCATAATTTTAGCCAGTTTTTCACTTCTTTTAATTTTTATAGTAAAAAAATACGCTATTTTAAATAAAAACACTCTTGGCTAGCCCTTTGTAACTTACATTATTTAGTGCGGTAGACGCGCACGTGTTTGACATTTGTCAAATATCTTATGTGCAATTTTTTTTTAACTCATTATATGTGCTCATCTAATCATCTTTATGTGCATTATTACATAAATGTACATTCCTCAAAATGAATTATAAAGTATCAAACGCTTTTAATTAAACCTTAATGCTAATGAGCTCAAATTATAGTCTTTAGACCCATAGCAGTGCAGAGTCACAAGTCTTGCCGAGAATCTAGTGGCATAGATTATGGGCGATAGGTGCCATCACTCGAATAATTGATGTCGTCACTCAGGGCCCATTGCTTAGATGACGAACCATTTTGCTAGGCCCATCACCTGGCCGACAGCCCGCGTTTCCTGATCTTCAACCTGCTGTTCAACTTGGTTTTGATCATGGTTCCTGTAATGGGGGTCAAGAATGCGGATTCTGGACAATATTTCATGGTAGGAAGTGGTGTGAATGGATAGGTATGCCTGAGTCAGGTTAAAAGTGGGCGACTGCTGAACACATGAAGAGGGAGAACCATCTGTTGAATTCCCCGCTGCTCCTAAAAGAAAACCAGCAATGATTAGTCTGCATGAATTTTGTAAATTCTCCCACAAAGCACGGTCTGGTGGAGTTAACGAAACTTGATATTGACACAAAGATGAATTGTTACCAATATTCAGTCTATATCCAAAGCCATTGCCATATAAGATGGCCTTCTATCGCCAATCGCGCTTCGGTTTACTGATCACACACGTTACTGCCGACTGAAAGAACAAATTAAAATAATAAAAGGAAATGTAATATTGTTAATAATCTGTTCACATTTCGAGTTTGGTAATGCGACTATGGAATGATATAACGAGTACTGATTATTTCAAATTATTATTTTGTTTTCTTATTCAATATGTAACGTGTACAAAAAAAAAAAAAAAAAAAAAAAAAAAATAATGTTTATAAATGCATTCAATGAAAAAAAAATGCAAATTGCGAAAACAATTTCATAATTTCCCAATAAGACATATATTGCTTTAAATGGATGTGGGGTTGGAGTTACGCGAGTCACCTTCGTTTCGAGTAGATCAGGAAAGGAGGGAGAGAGTGCACTGTGAGTTGTTCGTGAACGGGACTTTTTTGTGCCCAGGTCAAAAGGAAAGTGTAAATGTGTTTTGTGCCCAGGTCAAAGAAAGGAAAGGAAAATGTGTTAAAGGCACCGTTTTCAATTTAATCAAAACGGTGCGTTTTAAATTCAAGCAGTTCGGGTTAAATTAGAAATAGCAGCGCTCAACTGTAAAATATGTAAGTTAGTTCATGGGGCCATCTTGATTGATTGATTACATAGCAACTGACAAGTGTCTGTTACATAGTGATATCGGTTTTCTCTCTCAACTTAGGAAATTGTTTATTTGTTTTTTTTTTCAGTAATTAGTGGAGAAAATTTGGTGAAAAAATCATGAAAATACCCAAAATTTAGGAGTTATCCATAATTTTAGCCAGTTTTTCACTTCTTTTAATTTTTATAGTAAAAAAATACGTCATTTTAAATAGAAACGCTCTTGGCTAGCTTTTTGTAAGTTATACTATTTAATGCGGTAGACGCGCACGTACTTGACATTTGTCAAATATCTTATGTGCAATTTTTTTATAACTCATTATATGTGCTCATCTAATCATCTTTATGTGCATTATTACATAAATGTACACTCCTCAAAATGAATTATAAAGTATCAAACGCTTTTAATTAAACCTTAATGCTAATGAGCTCAAATTATAGTCTTTAGACCCATAGCAGTGCAGAGTCACAAGCCTTGCCGAGAATCTAGTGGCATAGATTATGGGCGATAGGTGCCATCACTCGAATGATTGATGTCGTCACTCAGGGCCCATTGCTTAGATGACGAACCATTTTGCTAGGCCCATCACCTGGCCGACAGCCCGCGTTGCCTGGGCGATGGCCAAATTCATCCAACAAACTTTGAGCTCATGTTTGATAGCCTAAAAAAATAACTACGGTAACCATCACACATCCCATTTTGCTGACAAGTTGTCTTAATTTTCATAGAAAATCGTTGGGTGAAATTGTTGCTATTGATTTTCCAATACTAGCATAACAATAGCAAATAAGTACAAAACGATTATGGAATGTTGCTAAATGATAACTTAAAAAAAAAAAAAAACTCTCAGAGGCAATTTAGCAAACATCTTTTGCGCCATGATTTTATTCCACTAATTTTGTAAATTTTCCCTCCCATTACAAATCTGAATAATAATCTACTTTTGTAAAACATGTACGTACTTGAACCCTTAACTTAAAAAATAACTATTTTATGCCGCAGAAGCACAAAAAAAATCTATTTGTTTTGTTCCTATTCACTTTTTCATTTGTTTGTCCACTTCCAAATTTTAGAGAGAAATAAAAAAAAATTAATAAACTTGATGCCTTGTTCGCCAAATTTTTCAATTTTAAATAAAATGAGTGTCCTGTATCAAGAAAATAATAATAAGAAGAAAATGAGTATCCTGATCATATGATAAAAAAAAATGTTTATTTTAATTTCCAACCCAAATCTCATAAAGAATTTCACAACCTCAAATAAATAAATAAATATTATCCGGTAATGGTATGACATTTAATTTGAAGTAAAAGCACACAGAATTCTCCTAATCCTAACTACAGATCTTATTATAATCATTGAAGTCTAATATTGTAGACTCATTGCTGTGGCTAGAAAATCATACCAATAGAGTAAAATTTATAAATAATCAAAGAAAAAGGTTCACGCTCTTGCTTCTCCACTTTCATAATCTTATTAATAATATCCATTTACATGTCTTGAGAAAATAGAGCATTAAGAAAATAGTCAAATCATAAAAATTGAAGAGTAGTATATGGTTATAGATATTTTTATTTTGCTTTTTAATAATAGATTTAATTTTGATCTTTTTAATGTTACGTTGCATCAAAATCCCTAGTTTGTCAAACTGATCATCTCAAAATGTCATTATAGCGTGTAACCATCATCTTTACTTTCAGCATCAAAATTCTTCTATTAAATACTCTTTTTATTTTTTACAATTCTTATCAGATTATTTTTTTTTTTTTTTTGCTATTTGCGCTCTTTAATTAATTAAAAATCTTGTCTCACCTCTCCTTTAGTAATAGTAATATATGATTATAATTTAATTATTTTTGTTTTTAATTAATTAAACATTGGTCATTTAAATTTAACTCAAGAAAAAAAATCAGATCACCGAATAATTTTAATTCGTTCTTATTAAGTACTACAATAAACTTTTCCCAATGATAATTTATTAAGCAAACCATAATGATCATCTTACACTGAAGGACCAACCCATCTTCAAAACACGAAGAATTTAATACGACTAATTATCCCAATAAAGTTCAATAAAAAATGAAAGAGATATTTATTATTAAGTACTACAATAAACTTTTCCCAATGATAATTTATTAAGCAAACCATAATGATCATCTTACACTGAAGGACCAACCCATCTTCAAAACACGAAGAATTTAATACGACTAATTATCCCAATAAAGTTCAATAAAAAATGAAAGAGATATTTTTATTATTTCTTTTTCTTTCTTTTATTTTTAGTTTCCTGCCTCTTGAGCCTTTCCAAGAACCAACCGAAGTACTTATCAAAAAAAAAAAAAAACAACCAAAGTACAAGAGAAAAAAACAATAAAATAATTCACAGTTACATGTAGCTTCACACATCCCTATACCATATGCGTCCAATAATTCATCTCCAATAGTTGCCCAAATGTGACCACCAGTTTGTACTTGCATATATATGTATATATACGTATATATATATCTGTATATATTCCCCTGTAAAAATGTGGAGCAACCTTCATTTTGATGTTCTAGCCAACATCTTCTCCTTCCTTTCTCCAGACTCCTTGGCACGTGTCAAATCGCCCATTGCACCGTGTGCCAAGCTTTACCACCTCGCAATTACACGCGGCTTGCATGGTTCCTAGCTTTGCCTACACGTAACCGTGGCATGTGTTGCTACGTTCACAACCCGGCTGTGGACAAGTGGCACGTGTTATCCCTCGACTTCTTGCCGGATCCGGTCCGACCGGTTTCCGCACAGATTCTTGATCTCAAAAGAACTTTTATTTTGAATAATCTGCATAAGGACAATCTGATTTAATACCATCAGTGATTTTTTATTTTTTCTCTTTAGTTTTAATATGTTTGGTAACTGTATGGTTAAGCAATCCATGCAATTTCATCTTGTTGTATGTTTGAGCTCATTTTTTGTTGCAATTCTGAATATTTGGTATGAATCATGTGATACCAGACAATACTGTTAACTTGTTAATTTCTTAAATCTAATATCTTGTCAAAGTCACTAATAGCATTTCATCATGCAATGAGTTAAACATGGAACAAATGATGACATGCAGTTGTGGAATGTGGTAGATCTCTGGGATTCTATGTCCTTATGCTTGCAGGGCAACACAATACATTCGTTAAAACATTGAAGACTGTGATGTCCGCAGAATATTATATGTCAACTTATGCACCAGGCATGATGAAATTAGCCAAAGACAGTGCTTGGAAGTGCAAGTGACAATTTGCTTACCAATGACTTCGATCTCAAACTGCTTTCAAGGCCAGCAATGACATCATGTTCAAAACAGTTTAGCCAGACACACCTGTTCACACCCCTCTACTACATATAACCTAGAGGTACTTGTTTTCTTTACATTCTTTCTATACAATTGGCATTAGGCTTATCAAGTTCAATTCGGTATTTCACAAAACTTATACTAACTTATTCCTGATTATAGTGGACACAATTAACTAACTTTGGCAACTCTTCTGAAGAGGATGACTTCTTCCGGATGACATCAACTACCAGCGATGATACTATCAGTAAGCTGCTTCTGCTATCTACTAAATATTACTGCTAAACGTAATATTGACAATTCGTCTGTGTGCAGGCCTGTGATAACCACTTGGATCGGATAAAGGACTGGGACATCAACAATTTGCCCAGAAACCAATAAGATATCATTGTAATGTTTAATTATACATGTATTAGTTTCTCTTTGGACGGTGCTCTATTGTGATTCTTTCCTCTATGACTGTTAAATAAGCAATGTATTGCACTTTTGTTATGCAAAAGTATGGCGACTATGTTTCAACCAGTGTATCTATTATATACACTAACTATGAATTACTAGAAATTTTATTACATTAATCATTTTTACATAGCCACTCATCTCAAACGAAACAAACTGTTCAGAGACACTTGACCCACCATGCTTGTGATCGACCTTAGAATAAATTTTTCTCACTCAATATAGACAACTTCTGTGAGGTTAATATTTCTTCAAATGTCAAGAAAATCATTGACCACATAAATGCATCACATGTTTTTGTTGGGAAGTTGAGCAGACGGGAACAACATTGGGCTATATACACCATTACCTTAAATGAAGCAAAATTATCTTGTGCTTATCAAGAATCTATTAATAACACATTATACTCATACACCAAACTTTAATCTGAATGAATCAAGTAATTCTATGTTAATCAAAGTTTTTAGACTTATACGATGAGGGTCTAGTTTATATAAATGCAAATAACACTGAAATCTAATAATCCTTTACAAACAAATATGATTTATTCAATTATCGCAAACAATTGTTTTATCAGAGTTAATTACATTATTGCTAAACTTGTATAAGCTTTCCTGTTTCAAACATATCTACTTAATTACATTATTCATCGACAATGTTACTTTGCTTGTAGGAGTTTCAGCTTTTCATACCGTAATCACTATTTAACGCTTCGTTTTCCAATAGCTCTAATTCTTCAAATTTTGGTTTTATTCTTCCATAATTATAAATTGATACTGATTCGCACGACTCAAATTAAAGTGGTTAATTACTCTAAAAGTATAAATCTGGCAGTCAATAATTACTTAAAAATAATTGCAAAAAAATTAATAAAGAATAGTATAAATTTAAAAACCACTAAAGTTACGAGATCCATGCTTGATATTTAAATCATGGTCATAATACTCTCTCTCTCTCTCTCTCACACACACACACACACACACACACATATATATATATATAACCACTTTCAATATTATGTGACTTAATTATTAATTAACCGCTCTATAAATAAATATGAGAATTAAGTACATATTATGCCACAACCTTATTGGAGTGTTCCCACTACCATATTAGCAGTCAACATTAGGTCTAAACACCCACATAAATCCAAGGGATCTAGATCTACAAATATTAACCACTCTATAAATAAACATGGGGATGAAGTACATAATTGCCACGGCCATATTGGAATGTTTCCACTACCATATTCACATGTCAACGTTGCGTCTAAACATTTATATACATCCAAGGAAATTTAGATCTGGAAATAAATATAAAATATGAAATGAAAATAATCGGTAGAAAATATAAATTACAAACAATAAACTTAAAACTCACTTGAGAAAATAGTTAAATCCACAATTTGAATCCTTGAACTTCACCCATCACCTTAGCTTAGAAAATTAGCCACTCATATTAGTAAACAAAATACTCATTTTATTTAATAAATTTGTAAAAGTATAATACAAGAAAATTTCAAATAAAGAAGAAGAGAAAAAAAAAATCTTCTTATTAACTACACTTCTTCATAAAATTCACTCTAAATTGACACTAAATTTCTCTAGGAAACTCACCTCTAAAATTCTACACACCAAATTATCAAATCTCTTGCTTTTATATAAAGGCAAATTCTAGGTTGATCAAGTGTGAGCATTTACATGATATTTTTGGTGAACTTGCAACCACAATCTTTAAATGACCTTTGGTAATAAAAATACAATCCAAGGCATCCAAAATTGCAAGTATTGTCATGCATTATAACCAATGGCTATAATGAAATCAAATCGGGATCCTCCATTGGATTTTTTTTTTTATTATTATTCAAGGTGATTGAACCACTAAATTAATAAGTATTAAATCTAGTGTAAAGAAGTGCATGTGAACTTAAACACACGACACGATATCAGCTTTTCAAAATTAATATTAGATAAAACGGCTACCAATTCTTTCAAAAGTTAAAATTATAATTTTTACCTTTATTTAATGTAAACTTTCTAGTATTAATCATTGATGAACAATTTTTTATTTCATCGCCGTCTAGATTGCTTTTATCTACCACAAATTTGTTTAAAACCTTTAAATAGTTTCTAACCACTATATAATTTTATCTGTCGTCCTTAATCTTGTTATCCACAACTGACCAACATATTGTTACCTACCATTATAGTTGTGTAATTCACCTTTTGTTAACTGACTTCACTAATATATTTTAAAAGAAACGTGGCCATCTGTTGCTCGTTGGATCACTTGCTTTTAAATCCAATAATTCCGTGAGATAAAGACAAAACGCTTGCTATAGCGCTACAGTTACAACATAGACGTGGCTGTAGAGGCGAAAAAAAAAAATCTATTTGTTTAGACACTGTACACTTTTTCATTCATTTTGATGCCTTGTTCGCCGAATCTCTCCACTTTTAAAAAGATTTTAAGAAATTTGATTCGCCGAATCTCTCCACTTTTAAAAAGCGTCGCGATCCTGATCATGTGATCTGTCAATGGTATGACAATTACTTTGGAGAAAACACCGGCCCACCAATTTTCTCAGGCAGCGCCTGTATTATAGTTGAGTCGGACCATTAGTATTCCTCCAAAATCCTATTCAAACTCTTTTTATATAGAATCCCCTTATCTTATATATATATATAAAATATATTCTCCTCACATAAATAGTAAATAAATCTGACACATATATTATTTATATGAGAAAAATATATTTTATATGTATTTAAAATAAGGGTTGTCTTTTATATATTATGCAAATAAAATAAAATTTTATATTGTGCAAGTAAAATAAAATTGAGGAGAGAAAGAAAATATAAATAATTTAATTTATATTTGTTTTTAAATATAATTATAATATAATAAGAATTTTATTAGATTAATGAAGGGGTGCCAATAGTCCAACTCATTATATTTTTTTATAATAAACAATTGAAAAATATGTTTGGACCGAAATTCACAATTTTCACCACATGATTTAAAGCACACATAATTCATAATTTTCTCCTCACGATTTAAAACCAACCCTCTTCATGGACTCCACTTTTGAGAAGGACGTTACCCACCAACACGAGTAACCAATAAACCAACTCTGTTTATCAATATAAAAAATTTTTAAATAAATTTTATTTAAAATTTTATACCAAATGAATCATAAGGCAAAAACACTGCACTTACCTATCCATACTGATTAAACCCCCTCGCCGACACCTCTGCTCTCACCATCAAGGCATCAACACTTAATAATGACAATTGGTTGTGTTAGCATTTTGGTCAAAAAGCTGGACCCCCCAAAAACAAACAAAAAAAATTTATGATAATAATTAACATTCATAAATAAAAATATTAATAATGGGTGTGTTAGCATTTTGGTCAAAAGCCGATTTGGCCTTCACATTAATTGGAATTTTGGATCTATAATATGATTTTCACCGAAAAGATAATTTTGCCGCTAATTATTTGGGTAGTCAGATAATAATAACAAAAAAATGTCATCTCTCACCCATAACTTTAGGAGATAATAATAAATGTCTTTCATCATACTCTACTGTTTAGTTTCTCTTCTTCATTTTTTTCCCCCTTTGAAGTCTTTCAACAAAAATGGGTGGCATCATCTCAACCTTCTTCTCAGCGGACACAATTCGTCCCATTTTATTTTACGTCGGTGGACAAGCAAAGTATATATGGGGTCTTAAAGGTAATCTCGATGACTTGCAAACTGAAAAGGAGAACTTGATTGCGAAAAAACTAGATCTGCTGAATAAGGTTAGGCTTGCCGAGCAACAACCCCGAATCAGACGGACGACGACGGTGGAACTTTGGTTTAAAAGGGTGGAAGAAATGGAAACTAAAGTTGAGAATCTGCAAAAAGAAGGAGATCAACAGATTGATAGACTGTGTCTTGGAGGCTTCTGTTCCACGGACTTGATTTCACGCTACGACTTCGGCAAAAAAGTGGAGAACTTGAGAGAAAAAGTGATCGAACTGAAGAAAGAGGGGGAAGCAATGAAAGAAGTTTATGAGGGGTTACCAGAAGGTGCAGCGGTTGAAAAAGCTGTTGACCGAACAATCGTTGGTCAAGAATCAATACTTGACCGAGTGTGGAGATGCATCACAGATCAAGAAAAGAATGAGGAAATTATTGGCTTATATGGTATGGGGGGCATCGGCAAAACTACTCTGTTAAAACAAGTCAACAACAAGTTCTGCAGTGAGGAGCATGATTTTGATGTCGTTATCTGGTCGGTTGTATCTAGAGAGCCAAACTTGAAGCAGATTCAAGAGGATATTGGGAAAAGGATAGGCTTCTCAACAGATTCATGGGAGAGAAAAAGTTTTGAAGAAAGGGCTTCAGACATCACCAACACTTTAAAGCATAAGAAGTTTGTATTGTTATTGGATGATATATGGGACTCCGAAATTGATTTAACAAAATTGGGCGTCCCTCTTCAGACACTAGATTCTGGGTCCAGAATAGTCTTCACAACTCGTTTTGAGGGTACTTGTGGTAAAATGGGAGCCCATAAGAATCGGTACAAAGTGTTTTGTTTGGGAGATGACGATGCCTGGAAATTATTTGAGGGGGTGGTCGGGAGATACGTTCTTAACAAGCATCCCGACATTCCGAAGTTAGCCGAGGATGTGGCACGTCAGTGTCATGGTTTGCCGCTAGCACTCAAAACAGTAGGTAATGCCATGGCGAGCAAAGAGTACCCTGAAGAATGGAAAGAAGCAATTGAGATCCTAAGCGCTTCAGCTTCTAAATTCGAAGATATGGAGAAAAAGGTGCTTTCGAGCTTAAAGTTCAGCTATGATAGTTTGCCGAAAGATGAACTTCGATCTTGTCTCCTGTACTGTTGCTTATTTCCCGAAGACTCTGAAATTCCAAAAACCGAGTTGATAGAGTATTGGAAAAGTGAAGGATTTGTGGATTCTAGCAGCGGGTGGGGGGTTCTTGGTGCTCTCATTCGTGCATGCTTATTGGAGGAAGGAGGTGATGATGTAAAAATGCACGATATGATCCGTGACATGGCATTATGGATAGCAAATGAAATAGAGGAGGAGAAGTTTTTGGTTCGTGCAGGAGTTGGATTAACTGACGCCCCAAAGATTGAAGAATGGGAAGGGGTCAAAAGGATATCCTTGACGGAGAACAAAATTCAAAGTCTACCAGAAATTCCCACTTGTCCGCGCCTGCAGACTTTGCTTCTGGAAGATAATTATATTAAGGAGATCACTGACAGTTTCTTTCAATCTTTACCTTCGCTTAGAGTTTTAAATCTAAGTGAGAATGATTCCCTGACTCAACTTCCTGTGGGGATTTCAAGTCTGGTTTCATTACACCATCTTGATCTGTCTTTTACTGGAGTACGTGGGTTGCCGCAAGAGCTCAAGGCATTGGTGAATCTGAGATATTTGAACTTGGATTGTACATATGAAATGTGTAAAATTCCACAGCAATTGATATCCAGCTTTTCGAAGTTACAGGTACTCAGGATGCTGCATTGCGGTTCTGCTCACCGGCCAATAGTGGAAGAAGGCAACGTTCTATCCGATGATGCTGAATCATTGATGAAGGAAATCCACTGTTTGGAACATTTAAATCTCATCACCTTGTCCTTACATGGTTCGCGTGGTGTTGAAAACTTTCTGAAATTCCCAAAGCTGCAGAATATCACTCGAGCTCTGACCATCGAAGACTGCAACAGTCTACCGCTCAATTTGTTGCATCTAGCAAACATGGAGCATCTAGAGCAGTTATTTATCTGGGAAAGTAATTTGGAAGACTGGAATGTCGACTTCGCGGGAGAGGTACAAAAAATGCGTAAACTTCAGTCGGTTCTCATACGGAATTGCTCAAATGTGAAGGACTTGACGTGGCTTGTTTTTGTTCCAAATCTCAAGTGGCTGCGAATAGTTGGTTGTGATGACATGGAAGAAATAATCAGTGTTGAAAAATTTGAAAAATTGAGTGAAGTTTCAGAGATGATGGGAGAGCTTAACTTGTTCTCAGAACTCGAACTTCTGGTAATAAGAAAAGCAAGTAATTTGGAGCGCATCTACCGCGATCCCTTGCCCTTTCCACAGCTGAACCGAATTAGCATATTGAAATGCCCAAAGTTGAAGAAGCTCCCACTCAATTCCAGCAGCGCAAAGGGACGTAAAATTGCCCTTGCGGGACAGAAAGAATGGTGGGAAGAGCTACAATGGGAGGATCAAGCCACTCAAAATGCTCTCTCTCCCTGTTTCCGACCTATTGAAGAATAAAGTGCGATAAGGCACAAAAGTGTGAATAAAGTTTCTGCGTGTGCTTAATGATTATCTTGTCTATCTATTTCATTTAATTTAAAAGCTTTCTACGGTGTTGCGTGTGTGTCACTTGTCATTCTTCTGTACTGCTGTTTCCTATTTCCAGTTAATAAATTTTTTTTGTTCTTATAAATATTTTTATATTTTATATATTCATTATAAAAAAATATTTATAAAATAAAAAGTGCAAGAAAAGTATTTTATTATTAATTTTTTATTCACATCAAAACATATATTTCTTTCTTTTAATACTTAATTTTTTATTCAAATTATCATTCATATGATTTATTTAATTTATAATAAATATGAATAAAAGTATACTTGTAAATAAAAGTAATATTGTAAATTATGTTGTTAGAAATTATTGGTCATTATAAAAATAATATGGGATAAATGGTAAATCGTAGATATTATTTCCTATTTTCAACTAAAAAAATTTTTTGTTCTAAAAGCATCTCCAAAAGACTTTTAAATTTTACTATTCAAATATCAATTTATTTACTGATGTCGCAAATAAGTGGATAGAAAAATACAATCTCTTTCAAAAGACTCGTCAAATAAGAATAAGTTAACATTATTTTAATCAAAATTTTCTATTATTAAATTGAATTGTTGTTATGTTTTTTAAAGAAAACATAAATAATAATTATTGCAGTCTTATTTTTTCAATAAATAATAATAAGATATTAATAAAAGAGGAAAAAACTCACTCGACAATATTGAAGAGTGAAAAATAAATCTTATTTGAAAAATCTAAATTAACATGTTTTTTAAAATGTTTAATATTGATATGACTTTTCAAATAAGAAGTAGAATTTTATTTGAAAAGTCTTTCGGAGATGTTCTAAGAATTGCATTGCTAGTAATAAGGCTTGCAAGTTGCTTAACTGAATATGTGCTACTGATAAAAAAGAAGTCCATCGGAGTCGGCCTAAATGGCAAATCGTGGCTTGATTTTCTCAGCCCAAAGGCTTCCTATCTCACTTTCGAAAGTAGTTTAAGCAAAATGCAGGTAAAAAATTAAAATATTCTGCAATCTCTATATAGCTTTTTCATTAGATTTCACCCATTTGACTGCAGACCAAAGCATCCATTGGATCGATGCATTTATTAAGAAGAGGATCATCCGGAGGCAAAAGATCAAGAGTATCATTTGAGGCCAAGATAACAATGTTCACTGCCCTCGCCAGTAGTACCTGTAGTGCTCTTCTTAACAAGTCTGTCACCCCTTCCACGTCCTTTCTGTTCAAAGCATCAAGTGCAGGAATTAATGTGTGTTCCATTGTTGCTTTATTCATATAAAGGGGAGGTAACAAATCATCATCTCCACCTCCAGAAGAAGAAAGGAGGAAAAAAAAGGTTTGTTTGATGGTAACCCATGCTGACATGCTATACGAATGATGCTTAAGTTCATATGCTTCTACTACCTATCTTTTGTGAAGAAAGATATTAAAGAACAACTAATATACAAGACAGACAACATCAACTTGAATAGAGTAAAATTTCATCTTCTCTCAAAGCTCTCTTTGCTCAATCAAGTGAGACAGAGGAAGTTAAATAAGTTTATATTACTCTATAAGCCAAACGGTTCAAGGCATAAGTCTTCAGAAGCTGCACATTAACATGGCATAACACCTTGTGAGATACCACGTTTTCATTTCTTTTTATTGTTCCTTTTTCTTCATTGTTTATTTCAGGCTTTGCCAACACAATTCTTTTCTGTACACATTTCATTTAACACTCTTAAAAAAAGACATAAACACTACAATATGAGGTAGCAAAATACTCTTGATTAAATGATCTTATATATGTCAGCTTGGTGCTGTACTCTGAATCAATCAACCAGGCATCCAATTTCCAAAGGTAAGGTCATGATTCCTATGTGAAAATTTTAGAATCATTCAAATAATACCGTTAAGATAGTGCACCAGTGTTCTGTAACCAATATCTATTTTATTTATCTGAATTCTATAGTTTAATTCAGTACTTCTTTCAAGTAATTTATTAGTATCATAATATGAACACTAGCGCATGCCAAAAATGTCACACAATTTATTAGTATCATAATATTCTACTAGATCACAACATGACCAGGACAATGTGAAACAAGTGCCATACAAGTCGCACAAAAGGAAATACCTCAAGCTGCAGATTCTTTTGGAAAAACCCTTCAGTTAGAATTGCATTCGTTGCAAGCTTCGAGTGGCTTCATATTGGCTTCCGTGAGCTCCTAGACGACACACTACTCATATGCAGGAAAGGAAAAGAACTAACCTTACAAACCTCATCATGCCAAAAATGAGAGAGATAACATGTAATTACTATGCAGCGAGCTCTTACTTTCTCAAGAAAAACCTTTTTTATGTGCAGATTCTCCACAATTAGAGTATCATCCAACTGAACACCCCCACTATAACCATTGAGAGAAGGAAAAGAGCTATCTCATGTGACAATAACTCCTTTTCAAATGATCTAACGAAGCAAGATGGGAAGATCATTTTCTTCCCCACCCATTTCAAATAATTTTCTCAAAAAATTCAAAGTAGAGCCAACTGATGTTCCTTCAATAATACCAATTGTGTTTGCTATGCAGTCGTATGTTCATATTGATGCTGAATGTTTTGTCAGCTTGTCCCTAATCCACATGTAAATGCAATGTGCACATTACATTGTCTTGGCTAATGCCTACCATTTGATTCTAAACCACAAAATCATTGTGTGAACTGGCTCTCGTTGCACACATATATTCTTAGCCCTTATCATCACCATTGCTCTCCTTAGGCCCCATATCTCAGGTTTAAATCATGGGAAATTGAGTGACGAAAATGATAACACTATCTAAACGTTAGTGGATTAAAGGAACATGGGATTTCTGAATGAACAGTAATCTCCACATCTCCGTTTCAAAAGGTTTTTCTACGGCTTCCAATTGCATTTCATTGAGAACAGAGATTTGCACAACTTATATATGACTCAATACTAACTAAATGTCATTGATATAATTATATAAATCAGTAGTTTCCATGTCAAAAATAAGAGATAGTAGTAAGTGAAAAGACATTAAAATAACATTAATTGCTTTAAGAAGAATATATATATATATATAAATCAATAGTTTCCATGTAAAAAATAAGAGATAGTAGTAAGTGAAAAGACATTAAAATAACATTAATTGCTCAGAAGAAGCATATATATATATATATATATATATATATATAAATCAATAGTTTCCATGTCAAAAATAAGAGATAGTAGTAAGTGAAAACTGAAAAGACATTAAAATAACATTAATTGCTTTAATAGTTTCCATGTCAAAAATAAGAGATAGTAGTAAGTGAAAACTGAAAAGACATTAAAATAACATTAATTGCTTTAAGAAGAATATATATATATATATATATATATATAGACTAGTTATATGGAGGTCTAGAAGTTTTGATTCACTTACAAAATATGAGGATTCATAATAAGAACATATATTCAAGAATTCTCCACTATTAAACAAGTCTAAAGGGCTAGAATTTAAGAAACCTGGAAAATGTTTTGGAAACATTCCAACACCAAACACAACTACCAAAAATCAACATAAAAAAACATATCACTTAAAATTAAAATGATATGTTTACCTATACAACATAACCATATAAGTATGTTTCATTATATTTTATCTAAAATCTACTGAATCAAATACAAACAACACTTTTATCCTACTAAGTAAACATAATAGAAACCTGGAATCAATTATTAAGTAACATAACGGATGAATCAAGTCAAAGGCTGGCTTCAGGTGTAACCAAAGCTGTTGATCTGCAAAATGTAAGAGATCAAGAACTTGATAGACTCTGTCTTAGAGGCTTCTGTTCCAAAGACTTGGCTTCAGACTACGACTTCGGAAAAAAGGTGGCCATACTGACAGAACAAGTGATTCTTTTGAAGAATGAATGAGGAGAAATCAAAGAAGTTGCTGAGATGACACCACAAGATGCAGCGGTTGAATTAGCTGTTGAGCAAATAGTTGTTGGTGAAGAATCAATGCTTGATCAAGTTTGGAGATGTACCCCTGATCAAGAAAAGAATAGGGGAATTATTGAAGCATGCAGGGAGTCAGCAAAACTACCATTCTAAAACAAGTCAATAACAAATTCTGCAATTAGCAGCAGCATCATCATTTTGATGTTGTCCTGTGGGCGGTTGTGTCTAGAGAGCCAAATCTTGACAAGATTCAAGATGCTATTAGGAAGAGGATAGCTTTGTCAGCAAAGTCATGGAAGGATAAAAGTCTTCAAGACAAGGCTTTGGACATCTCTAACATTTTAAGCAGAAAGAATTTTATGTGTTATTGGATGATCTATGGCAGCAAATTGATTTAACAAAATTGGCTCTCTCTCTTCAAAGCCTAAATATTTCATCCAAGGTGGTTTTCACAACTTGCTTTATTGATGTTTGTGGTTCAATAGAAGCTAATGGAAAGTTTGAGGTCAAATGTTTGGTTCACAATGAAGCCTGGAGATTATTTCAAGAAAAAGTCAGTAGCGCTACTCTTAGATGGCATTCTGATATTCCTGAGCTAGTACAAACCTCGGTAAGAGAGTGTTGGTCTGCCACTAGCACTGAAAACAATTGGTTAAGCCATGTCCTACAAAAAGAAACCCGATGAATGGAAGTATGCAATTAAGGTCTTAAGCACATCGCCTGAAATTTTTCAGGTATGGAAGAAAATGTGTTTGCACGTTCAAAGTTTAGTTATGGTAGCCTGCCTAGCTACATAATTAGTCTATCAGCAATTCCTAATTGTCTTTGTCTCCTAACTTTGCTTCTTTACAGAATCAAAATTAGTATGATCATTGATGGCTTCTTTCAATTTATGCGTTCTCTTAACGTTTTGAATCTAAGATTCTTTATATTTATGACCAAATTACCTTTTTTAACTGTCATAAGGAAGTTGCCAGAAGAGGTGAAGGCCTTGGTAAATTTCAGATATTTGAACTTGGAATATGTAACATCAAAAAATGAGTGCCTGCAACTGCTGCGTAACTTTCTAAAGTTGCAGGCACTCAAAATGCTGGGTTGTAGTAATTATAGTGGAGAACAAGAAGGTCTAGCTTTATATGAAGATGCCAAACCTTTATAAATTGCTCTGTTTGGAAAACTTGAATCTGCTGAGCATTACCTTCGATAATTGCCCTGTTGTTTAAATTCTTTTGACATTACAAAAGTTGCTGATTTGTACATAATCCCTATGGCTTACAAAAATTTATACTCTAGTGTCCCTCAATGTTTTACCTCTAGCATACATGAAGCATCTCAAAAATTTTCTTATTCAGAACTATCCTTTGAAAGAGTTGAAGATTGAAAATGCAAGAGAGATACAAAATTTGCTACAGAGGGGTTTTTGCAGTCTTCAAACATTTTGCATATGATTGTTCAAGTTTGAAATAATTGATATGGGTTGTTTTTACTCCAAACCTCAAGAATATTGATGTGCAGAATTGCAGTAATATGGAAGAAATAATCAGTTTTAGAAAATTTAGTTTCAAAGATAATGCTAAAGCAGAACTTGCTAGCATAACTCGAATTTTTTATGCCTAAAAAGTCTAGGAAATTTAAAGAGCATCTTCTAGGATCCCTTATCTTTTCACAACTGAAGGAAATTGAAGTAACTAGATGCCTAAAGCTGAAGAAGCTCCCACTTGATCCCAGTAGAGTAATGGGAGGTAAAATTGTTATCAAGGGAAAGGAAGACCGGCAGGATGAGCTACAATTGTACTGGCATAGAGTCTTGAATAAGATTTCTAGTAGGAGCGCTTTTTTTTTTTTCCAATTGATGTATCTATTTGCGTGTAACATGCAATCTTGTCTTTCATATCAGACACCGTAATGGCCAATTTCTTTTTCTAATCAAGATGGAGAGTAAACCTCAAAAGCATTGTGAGCTATCTTTACAATTTGAACCCCTTCCTTGTATGTGAAGAAAGATAATAAAGAACAATAAACTAGTAATGAAGAAAAAGAAAATGGCAAGTTTAATATGGTAGAAGTTAATCGTTCATTTAACGTTGCTCAAGCAAGTACGCCTTACCTCCAGTTCTTAAAGATCTGAATTAACAACCAAATAACAAAATATATAATTGATTTTATTATTCTATGAGTCGAACAGTTCAAGGATAAGAAGACAACCTTTCTATGAGGCACTATTATTCAGGCTTAAATAATAACAATAAAATACTACACCACGTCTCATATGGCTAATTCTACTCTCTTTTACTTTTTCTTGGCTCTGCAGTAAAATTCTATTCTATTTTGAAGGAAATTGTTAACATCAAAACCTATATACTGCTTAAGCATCTGCTGACATCATATTTTTAGATACACCATAAGCAGATCATATAAGACAAGAAATGTCAAAGAAATACAAAATGAGTCACAAAAGGAAATTACCTGCTCTGTACTTTCTCCTGCTAAACCCGACAGTTAGAATGCTAATTGTTTTGAGCACCCGAATACTCAAAGGACCCCAGCTTGAAATGGCTTTGGATTAGCTTCCTTTAGGTCCATTGCAACACACACACCTCCAGGAAAGGAACAAAATAAGAAACCTCATCATACCAAATATAAGAGATAAGACAAGGCATTACTCTGTGGCAAGCACATGATTTCTCCAGAAAATTCCAATTTCTCCATAGGTTCTCCACAATCAACGTGTGATCGACCTTTAATACATTCAGTTCTATCATTAAGAGAAGGAAGAGAATTCCTCTCAAGCGATGGTAACTCTTTATTTAACACTGGGTCAAAGCAAAGCAAGAAGGGAAGGAAATTTCGTTAGATTAAGAAAAGAATGGAGCTTTTGAACTAGAACTCTTGTCAAATTCTTGAAATTTCCTGCTTTCATTAAGAGAACTGAAGGTGGGGAATAGCCAGAACCGGATTTAAATTCAATCTAGTCTTTTAAAGACTTGTATAAGAACTAAGAGACACCAGTGAACTGACAGATACTGTCAAGCTTCTCCCAAAGATCCTTTGTACCAAAAACTAACCAATTTAAGCTAACAAACCTGCGTGAGCATCTAAATTTCAATACCCATGGAAGAGACTCTGCCTTCAAATTCACATACCAGCTTCTCTCAACCAATGGCCACTATTAGAAATAAGGATTCTTTATCGTAAATTCATAATCCATGAAAGAAATCACCAAAAGGCCTAACCTTCTCTCTGAGTTCCTTCAAGAACCAAAATCCACCAAAACAAGTGAATTTCAAACTCTATCACTCATCACTCTCTCTTTCTCAGTTGTTTGGGCCTATGAGGTCAATTTACAACATTCAATCGATGCTGAATATTTTGTCAGCTTGTCCCAATTCCAGATGTGAATGCAATGTTCACATTACATTGTCTTGCCTACCATTTGATTTGAACCATAAAATTTGTGTAAAGTAGTTCATGTTTCACACTTTCTTAGCCGTTATCATCAGCATTCATCTCCCATATTCTCAGGTTTAAATCATTGGAAACTGAGTGACAAATATGATAATAGAATCAAAACTTTAGTGGCACGAAGGAACATAGAAGCAACATCGGATGTTTTAAATCTGCAGCATAATTTCCTTAGATCCCTAAAAAAGATTGAAACTTCAAATGAAATAAAGTAGCAGGGTATACATTGGAAGTCACGTGCTTGATATTTAATGCTGTCAAAAACAATTTGCAGTATTGAAATAGATGCTCTAATAAATTTTCACAGGGATTTCAATATTTGCCGCTAATCTTCAGTAGTGAAACAGGATAAAATCATAACGTGTCCTATAACTAGCAGAGGCAAAAAGATCCTACAGAAAAAGAAAGCCAAAAACTGTTACAATCTACAGAACGCAAGTATTCTACTAGCCAACTCCCATTAAAATTTGAAGCCCTTCTAAAATCTCAGCCTATACTTCCTTCTATGTACCCCAACTGAATTTCTCCCAGAAATCACATTTCTTCATCGGCCTCAACTCATATATCTTTTACTTTTAATCAGAGATACTTTTTGATATGCTTGGCTTTACAACAACGAATAATTTTCCTTAAATATTTTCTAATGGACAAGAAAGCACAAATCACAAAAATTCCCATAGTTGGATAGATAGAAACAGCTTTTCCTGAATCTTTGTCACAAGAAAACCTGAACATCATCGCTTCTCTTACAAGGCCCCAGAGCAGAAGAAGTGTCCCAATGAGGCTCATCCTCCGAGCTCCAATTAAGGATCCTGCAACAGACAAATAGCTTCCTGCAAGAACCTGATGTTCCCCCAAAAGAAAAAAAAATGACAAAATGAAATGCAATGTACTGCTAAGTTCAAGAGAAAAGCTCCTAAAATAAAATTTTGGAGTTTCAGTTTGCCTATGGTTTTATGACTCTTTTTGTACAAAGATCATATTTGGGCATAAGGCTCGTAATGTTCAAAATAGCAAATAATTTATATGAATATGATTGTTTAAAAAAAATATTTACAAAAACCTCTAGACGGAGGAGATTAGTTTTCTGGGAATTCGTTAGATTGGTGAAGTTATATAGCCGCAGCAATTTACTGTAGCTTGGAATGCTTTTGCCCTTCATTATGGCACTTGCTAAGGCTCCAGGATACAGAAGAACCTTGGCTACAAATTCAGGGAAGACTTCACTTATAATCAACTGGAAGCATGTCACCTCTATAGGTGTTGTACATTTTCCACTTCTACATGGTATCCTGCAAAAACAAACAATACAACATGTATTATACATGTATTTCAAAAGCATTTCTAATGCTATTAAGTTTAGCCAATAAAATCTCTGCAAGACATCTGGGATTCCAACTCCTCATAGACGAAATGAATGTCAAAAAGAAATGCGGGTTGGGTCGGCTGTTACGTCTTATTACTAGAATTGAATAATGCTGCCATTGACAGTAAAATGAATTTCATGCGATAATTGATCATAAAAGTGACGTAAATAATGAGAAATAATCACCATTATTATATAAAATGAGAAAATAATTATGGAAGAAACAGAAAGAATTACCTGAAAAGAGGGATTTGGAAGACAATGAGACAAAAATATAAGGAAGAAGAAATTAAAGATATAAAGGCTGCCCATTTCTTTGATGAACCCATCAAAAACAACTTGAAACTGTAAAATATGCAAGTTAGTTCATGGGGCCATCTTGATTGATTGATTGATTGATTACGTAGTAACTAACAAGTGTCCGTTAGATAGTGACATCAGTTTTCTCTCTTAAATTAGGAAACTGTTTATTTGTTTTTTTTCAGTAATTAGTGGAGAAAATTTGGTGAAAATATCATGAAAATAGCCAAAATTTAGGGGCTAATCCATAATTTTAGCCAGTTTTTTCACTTCTTTTAATTTTTATAGCCAAAAAATACGCCATTTTAAATAGAAACGCACTTGGCTAGCCCTTTTGTAAGTTACACTATCTAGTGCGGTAGACCCGCATGTGCTTCACATTTATCGAATATCTTATGTGCATTTTTTTTTATAACTCATTATATGTGCTCATCTTTATGTGCATTATTACCTAAACGTACGTTCCTCAAAATGAATTATAAAGTATCAAACGCTTTTAATTAAACCTTAATTCTAATGAGCTCAATTTATAGTCTTTAGACCCTTACCGGTGCAAAGTCACAAGCCTTGCCCAGAGTCTAGTTGTTTGGGAGAAATACGTCGACGAGACCAGGCATGGTGTGTTCCGTAAAAACCTGGTGCGCGGGGGAACAGGAGCAGAAATATCCTGCTCGTCCATGAGCACGTCATCCGCGAGGCCAATTTCCTGTAAGAGGCATAAGGCCATTCCGGCTAGAGGTCGAGGAGACCGGTTTGGCAAGACATGCTCTCGGCACTCGAGAATCTAGGCACCACGCTTTCCCTGGCGTACGCAGATCTCACAGAACCACGGCGCTTCCCAAGGCCGTGGCGTAACACGCAAGATCTCACGAACCACGACCACGCTTTCCCAGGCAGGTGGCGTAACACTGAATCCACGTTTGCCCGGCGTGAGTCCCATCCGTCTCGAAAAAAGCGGGATTGAGGAAGCTATAAAAAAGGTAGCCAACGAGGTAAAAGTTGGCATTTTTGAGATTAGAAAGAAATTAAAGAAGAGAAAAAACGAAAAAGCCATAAGATGCGTGGCGTTCCCGAACCTTCATATCGACTTGAACGTCGGAGGTTTGTGGGAAAACAACCGGCTCGACTGTTGTGCAGGAACCTCTGGAGAAGAAGCTTACGGGAGACCTCACGTGCGTGATGAAGTTGATCGAAGCGAGATCCCGTGAAACGAGGAGAAGAATCCCGATCAACATTTTGGCGCGTCGTGGGGACGAGCAAAAAGCTTCTTGATAGCAAGAAGAGGGCGATGGAGGGGAGGAAGTAGTGCACAAGGGGTGATAGGAGGCTTAACGATTCCGTGAGGAGATAGTCGGTGAAGCAGGGAAAAAGTCATGTTCGGCCGGATGGAGCGGATGGAAAGCGGATGGAGACCTTGACAACCATCTCGCATGAGCTGAGGAAGGAGTAACCGAAGGGAAGGGTGAGAAAGTGGAGTGGCACCAGTCCCGATGCGGGAGAAGTCAAACCACCGGAGATTTGGTGGTGAGAGAGGTAGCGATACCTCTGGGGAGAATTTCGTAGAAAGAGAAGCGATCCCGGCAAGATGGGGTAGCGAGGGCGGGGTGGTGAATGAGGAAAGCGGAGTTGAGGCAACACTTGCATGATGTAAAACAAGCGGGATCAAGTTGCAGACGTGACCACGGTCGATGCAGTCATTTGGAGGAGGAAGATTAAGCGCAGGATAATTGGCGACATGCAAGGAAGAGCGAGCCCACGGTTGGAGGATAATCTTGACGGAGAATCACCGCAGAGATCATGTTATTCCGAGAGATTTCCGCCTGGACCTCGGATACTGGGAAGAAGCGATCCACTGGTGCAACGCGGTATGGATTATCCGGTGCGGGTGTTCCCACTATCCCTCGAGGGACGTGCAAAGAAACTTCCTCGGCGATTAAAACCTTCGGCGAGATGTGCGAAATTGGCGGTTTAGTGGGGCAATGGGAAGATGACATGATGGAAAAGCATGAAACAGGGAAAAACCTTTCGAATTCAAGAGGTTTCAACATCCTCGACTTGGGAGCCTTGACCACCCTCGAGCAAGGGATCAGCATGAAAGAAGATAGGAAGGCGTACAATTTAAACCCGGCTATTATAACGATGCATCTGAACAAAGAAGAGAGACATTGAAGAGGAGAAGGTTACGGATTAAGGCAGATTAGAAGGGTTGGGAGGAAAGAAGAAAGCATTAGGAATGGGCCGATCAGGAGGAGAGACCACCAGGCCTCCGGTAGTGGAAGCGAATCAGATACCACCTCGTCGGAGAGCCACCATGACAAGACGCAACCTCCTGCTCCGGAGCCTTAGAAGGCATGAAGTCGGCATCTGGTGGTCTTCATCAACATCCCCACGCAGAAGAAGTATCTTCCACCGACTTCGAGGGACAAAGCAGGAGAAAAAGCGGTGCACGATCGACCGTAACCCGGACTATGGTACACTTCGCTCGAAGATGTCCTGGATGGGTGTCAGGCCATAAAGGATCGAGGCTGTCACCTCACACCAATAACAAAGCTACCCAATGGGAGGGATAGAGGGCGTTATTAAGTTCATGGCACCGGCCATACCACGAGTGTAGAGATCTCAAGACCAGTCAAGATTTGGTGAGAAATCCAGACGAGTTTATGGATGAGACTTTCCGATGGTGGCCACAATGGCAGTGGTAGAAACTTGAAAATCCATGATAGGGTGATATTTGGGGAACATTGGTAGGAGATTCCAACGGATCGAGGAAACATTATGCTAGTACGCCATGACGAAAGAGGTACTCTTGAACACCCCCAAACGAGCAAGGTCGGGCAAGTGCCAATCATGTGACGGATGAGGATGAGGAAGGGATTACCTATAGGATGCTTTAGTCGTCACAAAAGAAGTTTGACATCTTGACCGACAGAGCTCGGTTGATGTGTTATTTAAGTCAACCCCAAGAGATGGAATAACCAAGTTGGAATACACCAATACCTCCAAGGTTCGGAGAGAAGTTGGTCGAGCTTATCACAATTGGGAGCTCCCACGTAAAGAACAATCTTGGACTTTGTCAGTGGATGAGGAGGTCGCTACCAGATGATCCTAGGCCATTTTAAGGATGAAAGCCAGGTCATTAACATTATCAGCTCAATTAGGGTGAATGGGGTAGTAGGAGTGACGGGGACCGGAGGATCGTTTACTCCTCGTGAAGAACGCAGATAACATCCTCGATGCGAGCCGAAAGCAAGAAGGACCGTAGAAGAAAGACGATCGAATCGAGACTTGGGAGAGAAAAGCGGGAGTTGGTGAAATGCTTACAGGGCTCGTCTGATGTGACACATGACATCTGGGATCGGGGTAGCATGTCGTAAAGTGGCAATAAAGAAAGGTGCTTTCAGGGCGTAAGAGGTCAACCCAGAGATTTATGTGGCTATAAACGGCGAGGTGGAAAAGCTCTTGAGAAGCGTGGATTCATTCGGAAGTCAATTATCCAGTGGATATCGAATGTGGCGTTGGTAAAGAAGCGAATGGCAAAGTGGAGGATTTCACAGACTCATAAGGCGTGAAAAGACATTTCCACTGCAAAGATCGATCACTAGTGGATTCAACCGATGGACCGCTAGCTTCGTGACGTTCTGGATACAACCGATCCCTGATGAGAGGCACGGCTTTCATCACTAACGGTTTGTTACATTCTGGTAATGCCATTCGATTCAAAATGTCGGGCCACCCTATCAAAGGCCGTGAACAAAGTCTTTAAGCTGTTGATTGGGGAAAACCATGGAGGTGTGCGTGGATGACATGATCACCAAGTCCAAAATCCAAGAACATGTCGGACACCCGAGGAGACATTCGAGCTGAGAAGTATAAGATGAGCTTCAACCTTGCTTTTGGGTCGAAGTCGAAATTCCTGATTCATGAAATATGTGATTGAAGCAACTCGAGAAAATCCGATTGTAAATGACGCTCTCCTGAATCTGAGACGCAGAGCCTCAAGGAGGTTGCGGCGTTGAAGCAGATTCATATCCAAGGCTACGATAAGTGTCCCATTCTTTCAAGTGATAAGGAAAGAAAAGCAGAATGGACCCTGAATCGCGAGAAGCCTTGAACTCAAGTACTTGCAAGAAGTTTCATTCCCACACCGGAGGATGGGGACAAGTTCAGATCTCAAGCGATCGGGCCGCCAGCCTGAGAGGAAGGAGTTCAAGATCCCGATACTACACCAAGAGCCCTACTGGACGAGCACCACTTGGAGAAATGGGCACTTGCCTCGCGTCGCCGCTTTCGGAAGTTGAGCAGCATTCCCTCGGTAATAACAAACCACTTACGTCAAACTCAAGACAAGCCGTCGCTCGGCTGAGAATGAAAGCGAGTTCGACATAGACTATAAACCTCGGCAATGATAAAGCCTGCAATGGCCGATTTCAGAATAATTCTGAGCCCGGCAAAGTATGCTTAGATCAACAAGATGCGAGTTATAGCAATGACGAACTCAAGTATGGCGAGAGTGGATGGTCATCGGAAATGGGTTCGGAGCTAGGATTGTCCGGAAGGCCAGAGGGAAGAGATCTCTTATGCTGTAAAGTTGGAATTTGCAGCCACAAATAACCAGGCAGATATGAAGCCTTGATAATGGGTCCGAATTGGCTAAAAGCAGAAAGCAGTTAATCGAGCGATTCCCGGTATTGCGAATCATGTCGAAAAAGATTCCAACCAAGAGAGAGAAGATGAACAAAGACTCAAGACAATGCATTTAATGGGAAGTTCGAAGGAGGTGATACAACCCAAGAGCAGAATAGTCGAAGCGCATTTTCGAGGATGGCAAAGAAGACCAAAAAATGCCAAAGCTCCCCTCCTGGAAAGAAGTCCACCAAGTATCGATCGAATTTCGGGCATGGATAGAACAAAAATGCTCGTGGAGGGACCTGATAGTTTCATACCTGTAGAGCGGGTATTACCACTGTGAGCTTTCGCGAAGATTGTAGCCCAGCCTCGAGATACACGATGATTGATTATCGAGGATATACTACCTTCTGTTCGGATTTGGCGACGCGGATTACGCATCGAGAGAAGTACATGAAGGAATTTGAAATCATTCTACGGAGGTCCCCGCCCATTCAAGCGCAGGATATTCACCGTGATGCGCAAAGAAGAAGACCGTGTGTAGTTCGCCAGAGTTTTGCAAATTTCTAACCAACCACCGCAGGTTTCACCTCCACGGCTCCCTCGGCCATTTGCTCAACGGGAATCGATCCGACGCCCATTGCCAAAGCGAGGGCAAGAACACATGCAATAATATAGATTACTTCAATGCGAAGTGGATAGAGGTAGGCTTAAGTAGGATCACGAGAAGAAAACAACAGACTTCGTGTGGAGAAACCCGAATCACGAGATCCCTTATGCCTTGTAAGAGGATAATGGCTTCGATAATCACGTCAGGATTTCGCCAGAACCCGGATAGAAAGTATTGCTCCCGCCACCTCAATCGAATGGACAAGTAAAGCAGCCCAACAAGACCATCAAGAGGCTTAAAACCGAGCAAAAAGTGCGTGGGTTGACGAAAGTTGTCAAAAGCTATGGGCATACGTAACAACCCACAAAACCGCGAATCGGGAGACACCGTCGGCTTTGGACACGAAGTTTGCACAGATAGAACGACTACACAATAAACATTTGAAGGTAGGAGAACGACGAAAGCGTATGTTTGAATCTTGATCTCGCTAATCTGGAAAGGAGGGAGCAAGCCGAATATTTACCAGAGGTCGTTATAAATCTGTAAGGTGAACATACCGGGTCTGGAGGCAGAGCGAATCGTAGCACCAAAGATTCGACCATGACCGAATTTGGGAAGGGCATATAGAAATAAGCGGACCCGGGAGCTCAAGTGGTTCGCACGACGTACACGCAGGTGAAACGCATACATGGAACGCAAAGACACCAAAAATACTTTCCAAAGACTTGTTCACATTTGAAAGCTATTTTGCTCATGTTCATTATCGCTTTATCTTTCACGCTTTACGCCCAAACAATTTCATGTAAGTCAATCTCGCCATTAATTAACGTCAAGAATTTCTTTTTCGCTTGAAACCGAGAAAGTTCCCAAAGGCTCGACAAAGTCTCAAAGCTCGTCTTTATGAGAAGATGCGTGCGATCTGCCCGCCACGGTAAGGCGAAAGCGTAATCCTAATCTCGGGTTAATCCAAGGTACGCAGGCTCAACAAAGTCTCAAAGCTTCGTTTTACGGGCGTAGAAGCGCATGCTGTGATCTGCCGCTGCCACGGTAAGGCGTAATCCAAATCCTCGAAGAATCAAGGCATGCAGGCTCGAAAGTCTCAAAGTCTTTTACGGCGAGGGCTGCTAGATCCGCCGCCCACGGCGAGCGTAATCCCAATCCTCAAGAATCGCAAAGGCTCGACAAAGTCTCAAAGCTGCTCTTATGGCGAAGACGTTCTGCTACCACGGTAAGCGGCGAGAATCAATCCTCGAATCCAAGGCATGCAAAGGCTCGACAAAGTCTCAAAGCACGTCTTATGCTAAAGATGCTGCGATCTCGCTTCGCCACGGCGCGAAATCCCAATCCTCGAAGAATCCAAGGCATGCAAAGGCTCGACCAAGTCTCAAAGCCTGTCTTATGGCGGCGAAAGATGCTGTGATCTGCTTCGACCACGAAAAGCGGCGACTCCAAAGCATTCAAGAAATTCCTAAAAAAGGCTCACCAAGTCTCAAAGCATGTTTTACGGCGAGACAAGCCAGATTCGCCCGACTGCGCGAATCCTGTGATCAAGAATCTTCAAAGGCATGTGGCAAAACCATGAGCCAAGCCAGAACCTGCTCGTCTAGACAAAGACAAGCAGATTCTCAAACGAAAATTAATTCATAATTACAACACAAGAACGTAATCAAAAAACATTTTTATTAATTTGTTAATAATTAACAGAGGGGATAATCTTCATGAACATTGTTCATTACAATACAAGACATATATCAAGATGGTCGATCAAGAAGCCAAAGAAAGATCGGTTTGGACCTCCCAGCGCAGGAGGGTATCACCAACAAGGTTGGGGTGCTCGCCAACATCAAGAAGGATCGTGACGAGGAGAGTTTTCCTCAATCACGATTACCCTTCGATCTTCCAGCCTCCTCGTCTATATTGAGAACACCACCGCAGGTCATCCATCTTGATCGGCGCTTCCGAGGACGCCATGATGCAACGACAGAATGTCAAGTCCCTGGTCGATCGGTCTCCTCTCCAAATTCTCGACCAGTCGCAGAGATTCGAATGAGCCTCACATAGCCTTCACAGATCCTCGACCTTGTAAGCTCCTCGAGGGTAATGGCTTTTGCGAAAGCAAGTGATTCTTGCTCTTCGATTCTCGATTCAGCTCCCCGCTTTCTCCTAACGCGCCTCCGGTCGCCGATCAATATCCTCCTTCATCTTCCTATCAGAAGGCCAATCTTAGCCTTTAATAGGTGGTCATGTAATGGTGGAAAAGCGCCATGGCCCCCACCAACTCACCCAAGCAATAAAGTCCTCAGTGTCCTTCTTGCTCACGAGTTTAGATAACTCATCAGGTAGGGGACTGTGTTCTACTGTCGTAAACAGATCGAGTCGACAGGAGAAGAGGAAGCAGGATCTGTGGCTGCTCCACTAGCTTCCCCGACTTTTACAGCAGCAGGAGGTAAAATCTTCAAGGGTGGGACCTTCTCCTTGCCTTTCGACATTCCCTAAGCTCTAACCACAACACCACCAACTACTACCCAAACAGAAGAGAAGAGAAATTATCTACAACTATCCGAGACCAAGGAGATAGAAGAAATACCTGAAGTAATGGTTCAGTCGGTGAAAATCATAGATGGAGGACTTTTATTAACTTTTCGGGAGAGACAGACGAGACAGTGAATGGTGAATATGCCGTCGAGAGGATTTGGTTTTCCTAACGAGGACGGACTCTAGTTGCGATTTAACAGTCAGAATCTGAGGGTCTCATAACCGCTTTTGAAATTCAAATGGAGGGGGGATTTCTGCCACGCCACCGTCTCAATTAAATGCGACGACTCTTCGGCACTTTTTCCAATCCCACGTACTATCGAGTTTCTACTGCTGGTCCACTACATTACCCAACACCAGAAACTGGGGGACCGGTGTTTGGGAGAATACGCGACGAGACCGTGTGTGTTCCAGAAAACCTGCGGGGGAACAGAGCAGAATATCCCGTCCACGAGCCCGCCGTCCGCGAGGCCAAATTCCTGTAAAAGGCGTAAGGCCGTTCCGGCTAGAGGTCGAGGCGAGAGACCCGACGGCAAGACATGCTCTCCAGAATCTAGTAACAGCCCACGCTTTCCCGTAACTGCGTAACACGCAAGATCTCACAGACACGCTTCCTGTAACCGTGGCGTAACACGCAAGATCTCACAGAACCACGACAGCCACGCTTTCCCCAGAACCGTGGCGTAACACGCAAGATCCCACGCTTGCCCATAAGGCAGCAGTCAGAGTCCCATACCGTCTCGAAAAAAGCGGAAAACCGGGATTCAGAGGAAGCCTATAAAAGGTAGCCAACGAGGTAAAAGGGTTGGCATTTTTGAGATTAAAAAAGAAATTAAAAAGAAGAGAAAAACCACGAAAAAAGCCATAAGATCGCAAACCTTCATATCTCGACTTGAAAGGCCGGAGGGTTGAAAACAACCTGATTCGACTTGTCTGTGAACTTCCGAGAAGTTAAGCTTACGGAGACCTCCTGGTCGTGATGAAGTTGATCGAGCAGAGATCCTGGTCGTAGAACGAGGAGAACCGGAATCCCGCATCAACACTAGTGGCATAGACTATGGGCGACAGGTGTCATCACTCGAATGATTGATGTCGTTGCTCAGGTGACATCGACGACGCATTGCTTTCGTGCAACGAACCATTTCATAGGCCATCACCGGCCGATACCTGGGCAATGGCCAAACTCATCCAACAAACTTTGAACTCAGGTTTGATAGCCTAAGAAAAATAACTACGGTGACCATCACACATCCCATTTTGCTGACAATTTGTCTTAATTTTCATAGAATGTTGTTGGGTGAAATTGTTGCTATTGATTTTCCAAAACTGGCATAATAATAGCAAATAAGTACTAAACGATTATGGAATGTTGCTAAATAATAACTAAAAAAAAAACACTCTCAGAGGCAATTTAGCAAACATATTTTGCGCCATGATTTTATTCCACTAATTTTGTAAATTTGCCCTCCCATTACAGATCTGAATAATAATCTACTTTTGTAAAACATGCACGTCCTTGAACCCTTAACTTAAAAAATAACTATTTTATGCCGCAGAAGCACAAAAAAAATCTATTTGTTATGTCCCTATTCACTTTTTCATTTGTTTTGTCCACTTCCAAATTCTAGAGAGAAACCAAAAAAAAATTAATAAACTTGATGCCTTGTTCGCCAAATTTCTCAATTTTAAATAAAATGAGTGTCTTGTATCAAGAAAATAATAATAATAAGAAAATGAGTATCATGATCAAATGATAAAAAGAATGTTTATTTTAGTTTCCAACCCAGATCTCATAAAGAATTTCACAACCTCAAATAAATAAATAAATATTATCCGGTAATGGTATGACATTTAATTTGAAGTAAACGCCAGCCCACCAAATTTCTCAACTGAAGAACATGTTTTGGCCAAAATTCATACTTTTTTCTCCACATGATCTAAGAGCACCCAGAAATCTCCTAATCTTAACTACGGATCTTATTATGTTCATTGAAGTCTAATATTGTAGACTCATTGGTGTAGCTAGAAAATCATATCACTAGAGTAAAATTTATAAATAATCAAAGAAAAAGGTTCACGCTCTTACTTCTCCACTTTCATAATCTTATTAGTAATATCCATTTAAATTGAAGAGTAGTATATGGTTATAGATATTTTTATATTGCTTTTTAATAATAGATTTAATTTTGATCTTTTTAATGTTACATTGCATATTTAGACTGAATTAGATTAAATTTCAAATTAGATCATAGAACTTATTTGAATAGATTCAATTAGATTTTGAACATCTATCAAACAACCAGACTAATAAATTGCAAAGGAATGAGATTTGCGTATGTGATTTTAAAATAAAATTGGAACTTGAATTTATGCATTTAATTAATCCAACAAGACAAATTTGTAATTTCAGCTAACCAGATAGAATAATATGCTATCTGAAATTTTGGACCGAGTGGGGACAGTTTATCACGCAGTGGCGATGCTACTACTTATAGTCCATTCTTATTCAACTCTCAGATATTTTATATTATATGCAAATTAAATCATATTCTAAAAAGTGTTTCTAATTGTTTAACATTTTATTTCTGGATAATTTTAAGACATTAAAAAGATATGGAAAACATAATCAATTTTATCAAATAAAAAGGAGCTTTGGTCTTTTTTTTAATAAAAAATGTGTTAAAATACTCTTGGTATTTAAGAAGTTACAATTTCTTTTTGGTTCATAAAAACGCATTTTAAAATTATGTAAAATGAAATTAAAGATTAACGACGTCTAATTTCAGATAAATTGTGATAAGTTTATCTTCAAGATTAATGACATTACAGTACAAGATCATCATCCTTTATCTCCAGAGCTGCTGGTAGCGAGAGGAACGAGAGAATGACGAGAGAAACGCATTCTCTCCGCTTCGCTTCTCGCCTCTCGCTAAAGAATGAATAAAAATAATAAAGAAAAAATCTGCTTTTATCACTTCGCGTAAGAAAATTTTAGCATTTGTCTCCAAAATCACTCTTCCTCTCTCCTCACTTTCCTCTCTCCCTCACCAGCCTTCTCTCCTCACGCTTTCCGTCAGATTCCTGGCGACTCACGCCTGCATCCTCACGGCTTCCTTCCCAAGTGCCTCACGCCTGCATCCCTCACTGCCAAAGTTCTCGCTAAAGTTCTTGATTGCCTTTTTGCATAAAAGGAGGCTTTGCACTAGTAATTTTTTTCTCAAAGTTCTTTAACGGGAAGGCTTTTGCACTAGTAGTTTTTTTCTCGCTTTGCACTAAAGACATTCTCTCGATCATTTCTCACCCATGTAACCGGCCCTCTCTCTCCCTATTCCTCTAAAGTTATTCATATTTCCTAAATTCCATTTTTCTTTTCTTCCCATTTTTTTTCTATGTATCTCCAATATAATTCGGATATTATGAATTACTTGACCACTTTCGATCTCCCGGATGGACCTTTTTTTTAGGATTTGTGGTGAATATACTATGATGGCATACCAAATGATTATCTTGGTGTAAGTTTTAATTGTATCCTTAACTAATATAATTAAAAAAAAGAACATTCATGGTTATTGTTGAGTGGCTAGAATAATTTGAGGAATATTTGGACACATGTATCATCAAGTGTGTTCAAAGAAGTTTCGAGTGGTTTCACTTGAACATCGTTACTATAGGAAGAGCTCACCATTTAAATCATTATCGAAAATTTGAAATATCTTTCATCTAAGGCACTCTTTGACTTGGCCATACGCTTTTATTTTTTTTCTGCATAATGCTTCTTGGATATAATTTCAAATTTGCGTCTCCTGCTTTGATTGAACATTTTTCTTTCGAGTTTGTTCCGTGCATTCATTATAAAGAGTATACACAAACATAAAATTATTTCGTTAATGGTAGCTTACAATTATGTATGTGGAACAAGATGTAGAGTCTCGATCATCTTTCTTTTGGCTACTAATTTTATTTCATGGCAAGACTTCATTTGTTCGCAAAGTGGCGTTCTAAATGGAGTCTCTTTAGTTTTATATTCTTTATCTCCTCTCGTTTGGATGATTTGTACAATTCGTAATATTTACCAAAATCTTAATTCCAACAAACAAAAACAACACAATAACCGAACATTCGAAACAAATATAAATCAAACATCAATTGCGGCGATTGTTGTCTTCATAACCCGCAACAAAATTTACATTGTTTAAATGCCAGAAGCTTAAATTACAACAAGATCCAGCAACAACACCAAAAAAAAAACAAATTTAACTTCCACAATACACTTAAATTCCATGCCAGATCTTTCACATAACAAAAAATTAAAACAAAAAGAACTTAACTGTGAAGATATGTGTATATGGACTTAAATGAAGAAACTGGAAAAGTAGAGAGCTGTTGTGCAGATTGACATCAGTTGATGGGGTCTATTTGATATCTTCCGCTGACGTGGCATGAATTCGTTATAATCAATAACTAATCCCAAATTGATATAAAAACAGAGGTCGACGAGTGGTGCCCGATATAGTGATAATATCGCTTCATTTGTTCATCTTTTTGCATGTAACTGCTCCATCGTGACCGTGCATAATCTTCAGTAAATCACTTGTGATCAAGTTAGTTCTCGATCAATAATAATGAGTAAATTTTCCTTCTAAGTTCATGGTCTCTTTGTTTTGTTTCGGTATACTTGTTCGGGCTTTCGATTCGATTGTGTTCTGGTGTTTCTACTCACCAAGATTCGTGAGTCTCATTGTTTAGGCTTAAAACTTAACAAGTGAGTATCGTGAATTTCAGCCATGTCTCTTCTAAGGCATGAAATTGAAAAATTCACCATCGGTGATTTCGCTTTAAAATGAAAGCTCTCCTCAGCATCAAGCTTGAATCGCCTGAAGAAGATCCAGAGGCCTCTACGTGTTCCTGGATTGATGACAAAAGGAGACAAATGAATCGAGCTCATAAGACTGATTTTGAGTCTCAGTGACTCAATCTTGAGAGATCTCCAAGCAGAAATTTGGAACAAGGTCGAAACCCCAGTATGAAGAAATCTCGGCTCACGATTGTTCTTGAAGAAAGGTTACACATTCTCAATGAGAGGGGTTACAATACAAGATCACATCGACATCTTTTAACAAGATCATTCTTGATCTTGAAAGCGGAAAATGTAAAATCACGTGATGAAGACAAGGCATTCTTCCCACTGAGCTCTCTACCAAAGTCTTATGGGCTTTGTAGACAAATGCTCTATGGAGGACCACTTTGACTCTTGAAGATGTTAAAGCATCCTCACCAAAGGAGATTCAAGAACAAACAAAACAAGTAATGGTGAGGTGATTGCAAAGAATGTAAGCAAGAAAGAAAGAAAAATCAAGGAAAAGGGCATGGAAAGAACCAAGAAACTGCAGACAAGAAGAAAAAGAAAAGACAGTGCTTCTACAGCACCAAGGAGGGGCATTACATAAGAGATTGCTTTGGTAAGAAGAAGAAGTCAAGAAAGTCGGATGCGCAAGAAGCCTCGATGATGGTTCGATGGATATCAAAGTGTTGATTTACTTGCCTCAAACAAAAATACAAAAGGTCGTGGTCATGACTGGTGCTCTTTTTTCATTTATGTCCTGAAAAACCCTATTTTACAAATATAAAGTCATTGATGGTGGTAGAAGTCTTAATGGGAAACAATAATGTGTAATATCATTGTTGGTATTGGTTCAGAAAGATCAAGATGTTTGATGGAACTATAAGATCTCTACGAAAGGTGAGACGCTTCCTAAAGAGAAATTTAATCTCTTTAGGCATGCTTTGTATTTCTTTTAAATCAAGGTGGTGGTTTAGAGATAAGAAAGGGACCGAGATAATGATGAAGGTTAAAGAGAATGGCCTATATGTATTGCAAGTGCTCATCGTTCGCTCAAGTTATGGAGTTTCATTGCTTCGGAAGATAAACCAAGTTACGGCACCTTGGTCATACGAAAATTGCCAATGAGCTTAGTAAACAAGTGGCTACTTGGGATAGAATCCAAAGAAATTGGAGTTTTGAAACGCATTTTGGCAAATCACACAGTCCAAGTTTAACAAAGGGGCGATATGTCTAAACAAGCTTTTGGACTATGCACATACGACCTTTGGGGCTCGCCAAGTCTCTTCCTCGAGGGTGGCGATATTTCATGTCACTTATCGATGATTACTCAAGGAAGCGTATGGATCTATACTCAAGACCAAAGATCAAGCCTGGAAAATTCAAGGTCCTAAATCATTGCAGTAAAATCGCCGGCCAGTTCGAAATGCTTGAGGACCGATAATGGCTTGAATTTCAGAAGAATTGAGGAATATTGCCAAAAACATGGCATAAAAGAGGCACAAATAAGATGGTTCACCCCCAAGCAGAACGGCTTGGCCGAGAGGATGAAGGACCTTGGATAAAACCGGATGTACTTGATAAATTCAAAGCTTCCAAGAAGCTTTTAGTGTCAAATACAAAGAAGTTATTTAGTTAACGTAGCCCATCTTCAATTGGCTTCAAACACGAAGAATCATGTGGAAGGGAAAACCAAAGAACTACCAAAATCTCGAGTTTTGGGTCCCCTCAAGCTTCCACATCAATCAAGGCAAAAAGCTGGAAAGCGAGTCTTTTGGATATCCCATGGGGTACAAAATCTGTAAGCGATCAAGGAAGCATACGCGGCCCAGGATGTTGTGGTTTATGAATCAGATTGAAAGAAAGTCACGATGATCCAAGACAATCCAAAGCAAATAACAAACAATCTGGATCCGGAACTTAGAGGTTATGGAGCTATCGATAAAGAAAAAAGATTCCGATGATGAATGAAAGTGAGGAACATGAGGTATCGACCACAAGTGACTTACAAAGCAATCCGCTAGAGATAGAAAGTCAAAGCACCGCCGGTATGGCTATCCGACTTAATTGCATTACACTATCATCAATGGACAATCGAAGAGCCGCTAACTTCTCCTTATGGAAAGTGTGCACCGCGACAAGTGGCTTGAGGCAACGCAGATGAAATGAGTCACAAAGAAATCGACCTTACACTTATACCAAATCCAGAAACAAAGGTTGATCACTGTAAGTGGATTTTCAAGAGGAACGGCGAATTCCACGGATCAACTCCCAAATATAAAGCAAGGCTGTGGGTTTACAAGGTGTAGATTTCAATGAAATTTTTCTCCCAGTGAAGCACGCTCAATAAGAATCCTATTAGCTTTTACTCGACTTTTTGAGCAGATGGATGTAAAAGAGCCTTCCTTCATGGTAATCTTGAAGAACAAATATCGATGGCACAAAGGATTTGAGTGTAAAGGAGGATTATGTTTGTCCATAAGTCCTTATGGACTCAAGCAACTCAACGGTACAAGGTTTGATGACTTTATGATCTCAAAGGGCTATCCGCGTATGTATATGACAATGTTTACTTTATGGATCGATCAAGGTGGAGTTGTTTATTTGCTTCAGATGTTGACGATATGTTAATTCAAGCAAATACAAGTCAAAGATAGAGAGGTTAAAGAATCTGTTAAAGGCTGAGTTTGAAATGAATGATCTTGGCAATGCCAAAAGAATCCTTGGGATGGACATTATCAGAGATAGATCTGCTGGCACTTTATTCTTGAGTCAAGAGAAATATATCAAGAAAGTTCGAGGTTTGAGATGCAAGATCAAACCGTTGATCTCCACTTAGTCCACAATTCAAGTTGTCGAACTCCAACATCGTAAGATTTAGTCTCGATGAACGATTCCCATACGCACGTGGGGTTCTGATGTACGCAATGTACGTCGTATATAGCTTACGATAAGTGTTGTCAGCAGATATCTCAGTTGTCCATGCAAGATTCACTGGAATGCTGTCAAATGGATAATGAGGTATCTAAGGGTTCCTCTACTCAGGTTCATTATGGGAAGACCAAGAGTGACAAAATTGAAGTCAGGTTTGTAGACTCGACTTTCTTGGAGATCTTGTAAGAAAGTCTACATCGATATATGTTTGGTTAAATACACGATCGTGGAAGTCATCTCTTCACCGTTGTTGCTTTTATCCTCAAAGTCGAAGTTCATTGCAACTACGAGGCAGAAAAGAGGCCATAAGGGGCTTCTTAATGAGTTAAATCGTAAAAGCTCGTTTTTTTCAGATAACCAAAGTATACACCAGGTGTTAAAGAATCAAATGATTGAAAGAACCAAGCATTGATGTGACGGCTCCGCTTATCGAGATGAAAAAGAATGCAGGTTAGGTCCAAGATCCATACCAAGATGAATCCAAATTGATGCTCTAACAAAATCACTTCCCAAAAATTGAAAGTTATGTGTGAATCTAATGGGCATCATGCCCAAATCTAACTAAATTCAAGATGAATGTAGGCTGAATGAAGGTTTTAGCGTCAGATTATCAAGGATCAATCGAATCAACCGCTGAGATCAAGATGTGTATATGGACTTAAAGAAGAAACCGGAAAAGAGAAATAGTTGATCGACATCAGGGGGTCTATTTATCTTCCGCCGACGCGGGCATGAATTGAATAATCTATATCCAATTTCAATCGATATAAAAAGAGAATGAGCGGTGCGATATAGTTGATAATATCGCCTTCATTTGTTCATCTTTTGCATGTAATCTGCTCCATTGCGATCCTGCATAATCTTCGTAAATCACTTATTGATTAGTTCTTGATCAATAATAATGAGTAAATTTTCCTTCTAAGTTTGGTCTGTGTCTTTGTTTTGTTTCGTATAAATTTGCTTTCTTGATTCGATTGTGTTCTTGGTGTTTCTACTCACCAAGATTCGTGAGTCTTGCTGTTGTTTAGGCTTAAAAACTTAACATTAACTTTTACAATACACTTAAATTCTACGCCAGATCTTTCACATAACAAAAATTAAACAAAAGAACAAAAAAAGCCATCGCCACTTAATCTTTTGCTGGAAGAGGGAGGAGGTATGCGTGAAGTCGAAAGTGAAGTGAGAAAAAAATGGAGGAAAATGAAAGTGAAAGAAAGAGGAAAGTTTAATGTGGGGGGAAGTGAAAAAGTCAAGGAGAGAGGAAAGTGAAATCGTGGGGGAAGTGAAAAAGTGAAAGAGGGAGCAAAGCATTCCAACGCCATTTGTTTATTCATTTGATCATTTCTTTTTTTTTTTATAAGTGAGAGGAAACGGCAGGAGAGAATGTCGTTTCTCTCGTCCTTCTCTCGTCCCTCCCGCTACTTAGCATTTCTCTTATCTCCAGCATCAAAAGTCTGATAACATCAACATCATAATCCCTAGGTTGTCAAACTGATCGTCTCAAAATGTCAGTATAGCTTGCTACCATCATCTTTACTTTCAGCATCAAAATTCTTCTATTAAATAACTCTTTTATTTTTTACAATTCTTATCAGATTAATTTGTTTTTGCTATTTGCGTTCTTTAATTAATTAAAAATCTTATCTCGCCTCTCCTTTAATAATAGTAATATATGATTATAATTTAATTATTTTTATTTTTAATTAATTAAACATCGGTCATTTAAATTTAACTCAAGAAAAAAATCAGATCACCAAAGAATTTTAATTCGTTCTTATTAAGCACTACAATAAACTTTTCCCCATGATAATTTATTAAGCAAACCATAATGATCATCTTACACTGAAGGACCAACCCATCTTCAAAACACGAAAAATTTAATACGACTAATTATCCCAATAAAGTTCAATAAAAAAAGAAAGAGATATTTTTATTATTTCTTTTTCTTTCTTTTATTTTTAGTTTCTTGCCTCTTGAGCTTTTCCAAGAACCAACCGAAGTACTTATCAAAAAAACAAAAAAAAAACAACCAAAGTACAAGAGAAAAAACAATAAAATAATTCACAGTTGCATGTAGCTTCACACATCCCTATACCATATGCGTCCAAAATTCATCTCCAATAGTTGCCCAAATGTAACCACCAATTTGTACTTGCATATATATACGTATATATATAGGATTCCCTTGCAGTAACTTAACATTAGCTATGGGTAAGCTTACGTTACATTTTATATAAGAAACATAACTGACATGACTATTTAATTGATGTAAGTGTAACACGTGTTAATTTGGGGGAGTAATAAAAACTTGTTGAAACCGGATGAAAATCAGTTGCAAAATGGGTCAACGGTAAAGTCAATCCCATGCGTTTATCATTACAGCCGGTTGAAGGTAAGGTGGTAATCACTGAAAATTTTGAAAAGAAAGGAAAATTTGGAAAGAGAAAAAAATTTACGTGGCTTTTGAAAGAGGATTATTGAAGAAGCAGCATCGCAACTAAATATAAAATTTCATATAGCTTTATATTTGATCAGATGAACAAAGGTTGAAAATCGAGGGGGAAAAAATGGTTTCGTAGTTCGTCTACATTATACGGAGAAATGACGGGAGTAGCTTTCACGCAGAGTGTTTGAAAAATTTATAATATATTTCGTTATTTTTTTTCCGTTGGAATAATGAACTTATAATATCAGCGATTGATTTGGCAATTATAATTATAATTAATTTATCCTGCTTGAAAGTCTTAAATGGACCATATTCATCAAGTGTTTGATGAAATGTCTTAATAGCGTTAGCCCGGAAATATTTGGCTAAAATTGATGAATATATTTGGTTAATATGATGAATATATGTGAGGTTTGTATGCTGGTGATTGATTCTTCTGCTGCTGCTGGATTCTTCGGCTGAGTATTTGTAGTTTGGTTTATTTATTAATATAAATGAGGGTTGTATGTCATTGCTAGCTTCATCAGATCTTTGGTTTGTTTAGTATCTTTGTTTTGAGTTGTTTTTCAGAGCCACCATGAATCATTTTACGTTGTAGTTCTCTGAGAATGAAAGAAAGAAGCTAAATTACCTTCTTAATTTCATTTTTCCATAACAATATTTTCTCTTCTTTTGGGTTCTGTAGAATTAATAATTTTCTCCTTTCCTTTTATTCTGTTCTCTCTGTTTTGGCAGAGTACGATGAATATATAGGAGTTATATAGAATATATTCTATTCTGTACAATATTTTCCTTTTATTCGCGGTGCCATTCTTTGTAATTGTATTTGTGCAGTTTGTACAATTCAATGCAATGCCTGCAATATCTGTAATTCAAAACTAGAATATATTAATCAGTTAACAAATTGAAACCTTGATGTCCTTGCTAAATTAAGGGAAAAGTTTAAATTTTGACTCTGTTATTAGCATTTATCGAAATGGAGCTTCAGAATATTTTGTTTATTTAGATTAGGGATGCAATAAGAAGCAAGAGTGGGTGCGGTGCTGACAGAGCGCCAATAATCTTTCGATACTTTAGTCAGTTTTGCTTCGAAGTTACATGATCGATCACCATTTATGACACCTAAGAATGAAAGAAGAGGTGCATCTTGGAACAAATGCAGAATTGGAGAAGGTGAGAAAAAAACTCCAACAATGACGTTGGCCATTGCATATTTCGTGAAATTTTTTTGTTATTATCTTGGTTGATATGTAATTTGACAGAACTTTTGATTAATGTCAAATGTAGATGTGTCAGTGCAACAATTAGTAAGTTTGTGGGTTGCGTCCCAGCCCCAGGAGGCAAAGTTGGCAACTATTTATTCAAAGAGAAAAAAAATTGCAGAACTGGATGCACAGAATGGAAGAAGGCAGCATGGGAAATGATGTTTTTACGTTTATGTGTGTATATTGTAGAACTTGTATATGTATATAAAGCTTTGTTATGCATGTTTTACCCGATATGTAAATAAAACATGGAGCTTCTTATGTTATATATGTTAATTTAAGCAAATTTTTTGGTCAATTAAAAGTGTTATAAAACTATAAATGTATGTGTAACTTGAAATTTATCAACAAAATATATATATTGTAATAGTTTTTAGGTGCGATTCGATTGAATTAGGGAGTAGATGCTTTAATAATTATTTCAAATGTTATATAAGTATGAAATGCGAAAATAAGACTTAAAAATATTATACTTCCTTTAATATCTTCTTGGACTACAATGTGTAATTCGTAATTTCTGCCACATTCCAGCGCCTGTAGCTTCGATTTTATGGGGCTGCAATTTTTTTGGTTTCCCTAATTTTTTATATGAAAAAATGAAATAGGAATTTGGTTATCTCATTTCGCTTGCTTTTCCTCTTCAAAACCTAATTACATTTCTTCGCCTTTCAATTTTCCGGATTTTCCAAAGGACCGCCATCACTCATCATTTCCATCTAAAATTATCTTTACCGACTAACCCCTTAGCTTGGTTTTTTCGACAACCATTTTAGCAAGTTGCCATTCTTTTGTTTTTAAAAATGAATTTCCAACCAGTACCTAAACCTAATTTTAGGTTATGTTTCATCACAGCCGTTGGATCTGCAAATTGAGGAATCCAACGATTCATGTTCTCGGAATGTTACTTACATCAAATGTAAGTTAAGCGCTGCCCATTAGCTATATATATATCTGTATATATTCCCCTGTAAAAATGTGGAGCAACCTTCATTTTGATGTTCTAGCCAATATCTTCTCCTTCCTTTCTCCAGACTCCCTGGCACGTGTCAAATCGGCACACGTGCTGCTTTACCACCTTCACTCCGGGTCCCAACACCGGCTCGCATGGTTCCCGGCTTTTGCTTTACACGTGAATCCCGGTTAAGCGCTTCACAACCCATTGCCGACAAGTGGCACGTGTTATCCTCGACTTTCTTGCTTCGGATCCGGTCCGACCGGTTTCCGCACAGATTCTTGATCTCAAAAGAACTTTTATTTTGAATGTTCTGCAAAAGGACAATCTGATTTAATACCATCAGTGATTTTTCATTTTTTCTCTTTAGTTTTAATATGTCTGGTAACTGTATGGTTAAGCAATCCATGCAATTTCATCTTGTCATATGTTTGAGCTCATTTTTTGTTTCAATTATGAATATTTGGTATGAATTATGTGATATCGGACAATATTGTTAACTTGTTAATTGCTTAAATCTAATATCTTGTCAAAGTCACTAATAGCATTTCATCATGCAATGAGTTAAACATGGAACAAATGATGACATGTGGTTGTGGAATGTGGTAGATCTCTGGGATTCTATGTCCTTATGCTTGCAGGGCAACACAATACATTAGTTAAAACATTAAAGACTATGATGTTCGCAGAAAATTATATGTCAACATATGCACCAGGCATGATGAAATTAGCCAAAGACAGTGCTTGGAAGTGGCAAGGAAGTGACAATTTGCTTCTACCAATGACTTCAGATCTCAAACCTGTTTCAGGCAAGGCCAGCAATGACATCATGTTCAAAAAAGCCACACTGTTCACACCCCTCTACTACATATAACCTAGAGGTACATTTTTTCTTTACATTCTTTCTATTCGATTGGCATTAGGCTTATCAAGTTCAATACAGTATTTCACAAAACTTATACCAACTTATTCCTGATTATAGTGAACACAATTAACTTACTTTGGCAACTGTTCTGAAGAGGCTGACATCAACTACCAGTGATGACACTATCAGTAAGATGCTTCTGCTATCTACTAAATATTACTTACTTTGGCAATACTGTTCTGAAGAGGATAACATCAACTACTAGTGATGACACTATCAGTAAGCTGCTTCTGCTATCTACTGAATATTACTACTTAATATAGTATTGACAATTCTTTTGTGTGCAGGCCTGTGATAACCATTTAGATCGACCGGATAAAGGACTTGGACATCAACAATTTGCCCAGAAACCAATAAGATATCATTGTAATGCTTAATTATATATGTATTAGTTTCCCTTTGAATGGTGCTCTATTGTGATGATTCTTTCCTCTATGACTCTTAAATAAGCAACGTATTGCCCTTTTGTTATGCAAAAGTATGGCATGTTAAGCAGACGGGAACAACATGTGGGCTATGTACACCATTACCTTAAACGAAGCAAAATTATCTTGTGCTTATCAAAGTTTGAAACTAATTCTGTGCTTACCAAGAATGTATGAATAACACATTATACTCATACACCAAACTTTAATCTGAATGAATCAAGTAATTCTATGTTAATAAAAAATTTTAGACTTATACAACGAGGGTCAAGTGTATATAAAAGCAAATCACACTGAAATCTAATCATCCTTTACAAACAAATATGATTTATTCAATTATCGCAAACAATAGTTTTATCAGAGTTAATTACATTATTGGTAAACTTGTATAAGCTTTCCTGTTTCAAACATATCTACTTAATTACATTATTCATCGACAGTGTTACTTTGCTTGTAGAAGTTTCATTTTTTCATACCTTAATCACTATTTAACGCTTCATTTTCCAATAGTTCTAATTCTTCGAATTTCGGTTTTATTCTTCCATAATTATAAATTGATACTGATTCGCACGACTCAAATTAAAGTGGTTAATTACTCTAAAAGTATAAATCTGGCAGTCAATAATTACATAAAATAATTGCAAAAAAAAAGTTGATAAGGAATAGTATAAATTTAAAAACCGCTAAGGTTATGAGATCCATGCTTGATATTTAAATCATGGCCATAACATTTATATATATATACTTGTTTCAATATTATGTGACTTAGTTCTTAATTAACCACTCAATGAATAAAAATGAGAATTAAGTATATATTATGCCACAACTTTATTGGAGTGTTCCCACTACCATATTAGTAGTCAACATTAGGTCTAAACTCCCACATAAATTAATCACTCCATGAATAAACAAGGGGATGAAGTACATAATTGCCACGGCCATATTGGAATGTTTCCACTACCATATTCACGTGTCAATGTTTTGTCTAAACATTTATATACATCCAAGGAAATTTAGATCTGTAAATAAATATAAAATATGGAATGAAAATAATCGGTAGAAAATATAAATTACAAACAATAAACTTAAAATTCACATGAGAAAGTAATTAAATCCACAATTTGAATCCTTAAACTTACCCATCTTAGCTTAAAAAATTAGTCACTCATATTAGTAAACAAAACACTCATTTTATTTAATAAATTTGTAAAAGTATAATACAAGAAAATTTAAAATAAAGAAGAGAAAAAAAATCTCTTCTTATTAACTACACTTCTTCATAAAATTCACTCTAAATTTACACTAAATTTCTCTAGGAAATTCACCTCTAAAATTCTACACACGGAATTATCAAATCTCTTGCCTTTATATAGGCAAATTCTAGGTTGATCAAGTGTGGGCATTTACATGATATTTTTGGTGAACTTGCAACCACAACCTTTAAATGACCTTTGATAATACAAATACAATCCAAGGGGTCCAAAATTGCAAGTATCGTCATGCATTATAAAACGGTTGATTCAACATAATCAATGGCTATAATGAAATCAAATCGGGATCCTCCATTGGATTTTTTGTTTTTTAATTCAAAGTGGTTGAACCACTAAATTGATAAGTATTAGATCTAGTGTAAAGAGGTGTAAGTATTAGACACAAGGCATGATACCTAGCCTTTCAGAATTAATATTAAATAAAACGGCTACCTATTCTTCCAAAAGTTAAAATTATAATTTTTACTTTTATTTAATTAATATATACTTTCTAATATTAATCATTGATGAACAATTTTTTATTTCATCACCGTCTAGATTGCTTTTATCTTACACAAATTTGTTTTAAACCTTTAAATAGTGGATTTCTTTATGATAATGTATGTATTTTTACAGCATTGATAGTGGGATTAATGTGAACCATTAGTTTTAAGTATTTTAATCTCAATCGTCCATTTAATATAATGGATAATTAAATAATTAATGAAAATGTAGCATGTAATTTACAAGTTGCTGGTAATTATTTGTTTTTTAATTTTAAATTAATATTAATTTGAGAAAAAGCCACACACACCTCAATGTTTGCTCAAATAGTCATATAGATCCACTTAGTTTCATAAATGGTAATAAAGACCCCTTAATTTTCATAAATGACTATTATACGTTTTGATTTAAACAACCTAAATAAATATACATATAGTAGTAGGATAAAAATAATAATAAATATCATATGATACAAATAAAATATTAAAATAAGTATAATTAATAAAATAACTTGTATAATGAATTTTTTTAATATTAAGTTATTATTAATCTATCCCGATGGATTTATTAAAATCTACTAATCCAAAAATTGACTTTAAGATATATATTAATATAGATATAATTAGAAAAGATATTGTAAATAAAACACTATAAATTATTATAAATTGTTGTGAGTGTTAGATATAACTATTTCAATGTTCTATATCATACATCATACTTAAGACGTTGATTTTGTTGAAGTGTTATGTTATTAAACATTAAGCTTTTCATTTATAATGTGCCACAACTTTAATGTAAAATGTAATAAAAAATATAAAGACATTTTTTAGTAGTCAATTGTATTGTAATATGATCAAATTACGACAGAATTATCATATTTTCACTGTTGAATATGCATATGATTCTTATTGAATACGAAGGTGCATCATTACGAGTAGCACAATTTCATCATCATCATCATCTTGCATCCATTTAAAAACAATGGAAATATAGACCTTAAATAAGCTAATGGAGGAAGACCAACAGTCCTGAAAAGTTGTTCCATAAATTTAAGCCTACGATAATACTTATTTCTAAACTGACACTTCAAGTAACTTAATTAGGGCATGTTCAGTATCATTTTGTAGCCCTTATTTTCATTTTTATTTTAATAGTACAAGTGTAATGTATGTTTGGCGAGCCTAAATCTTAAATCAAATTATAAAATGTATTAAACATAATCTATTTGACAATAATAAAAGTTAAAATATGTTAAACACGTTTTTTTGTAAATTATAAAATAATATACTACACGTCCTCCAAAGCATAGCAAATAAAATATATTTTACAAACACTACTATAGAAAGACATATAAGACCTGTTTAAGTTAGTAGAGGTGATTTTTCTTTTAGTCATTAAGACATATGAATTAATATGCGCACACACACACACACATATTGAGTACTTCTATCTACCCCTATTTACTAATAGAAGGGAAATTAAAATCGTAATTACCCTGATATATTATGAATTGATATGTCACATATAAATATCATTGAAAATTAATTTTAGATTAATGAAGTAAACCATATATAGGCATTTAATTAATCTAAGGTCAAATGAAATATATCACATGACATTTCATGCAATAGTCCAATTTTTAACACTTGCATATAGTTTTGTAAGCTAATAAGCCAATGAAATATACCACATGAGAAATTAAAGGGCTATTATTTATATTTCACTATTGGGCAAATATGGATCTTCCAATTCTCTTCTATGGCCATAAATTAGAATAAAAAAATCACATAGTAGAGACTACATCCGTTTGCATGCTCTCAAAATAGATTTTGAAATTAGTTTTGCATGCTTTCAAAATAAATTTTGAAATTAGTTTGGTTACATGATAATCAAATTATCTTATAACATTAATGATATAATTTAAGCACTATTTTAACAATTGTGAGTTTTACATTAAATCTTCAAATTAATTACATATTGTCACTCTTTCTTGTTTTGCTTGAAATTCCTATTTAATAAAATTACGAAAAATTGATAATGAACGGTTTAGGATACATAGGTAAGATAAACTTTAAAAGCCTAATGAAACATTCCTATGAATGTGGGTTTCGTATGCATGTTCATATATTTCATTGAAATTATATATTCTATTGAATTTTGTGTTATTAAATGAAATATGTTATTCAAGTGAAAAATGTGAGAATATTTAAAACTGTAGGGATGGTCATTGAAATTTCTCATATTTCTACCAACTCCACGATCCAACAGTTCGTCCCTTTGTTAACCGGTTATGTTATTTTAAAAATAATTAATAAATTTTATTAATAAATATAATGTACACTGTTAATTAAATTTAATAATTAATATTATTTACACTATTGATGCTTTTTTACAGCATCATAGAGGTACCCTTAAATAGTTTCTAACCACTATATAATTTTATCTATTCTTATTTTTACCGCTTCTTAACTGACTTCACCAATATATTTTTAAAAGAAACGTGGCCATCTGTTACTCGTTGGATCACTTGCTTTTAAATCAAATAATTACATGAGATAAAGACAAAACGCACACTATAGTGTTACAGTTACAACATAGACATGGTTGTAGAGGCGGAAAAAAAATCTATTTGTTTAGTCACTGTACACTTTTTCATTCATTTCGTCCACTTCCAACTCCTCGAGAGAAACAAGACAAATAAAAATGATTTTAAGAAATTTCGTCCACTTCCAACTTTAAATAAAATAAATAAATAATATCTGGTAATGATATGACAATTACTTCGGAGAAAACACTGCCTACCAATTTTCTTCTCAGGCAGCGCCTACGTCACATTCGAGTCAATTAAAACCGTATTGAAACTTTTTTTTAATTATATTTTATTTAATATTAAAAATATTCTTTTTTAAATAAATATTCTTTTTATTTATGAATTTTTTTAATTTTTAATAATTTTCTCACTCTTTCAGTCTTCATATTTATATTCATCTCTTTAAATTTTTTTACTATTTAATTTCTAAAGAAAAAAATCTAAAAAAAATCTAAAAAACTTTATATTTAGAAAATAATGAATATTTTATGGGTTTAATATAATTTTATCCTACCTATAAATTTTGGGTTCATTGAGTTTAGCAATTAGTTTGAGAATGCTTAAAAAATTAGTTGTAAAGGGATAAAATTTTATTTAATTTATTTTTTCCTACGTTATATCTTAATTAAGTTGTTATATTTATTATAAAAAATTTGTTTTGGCTTAGAGGATTATTTCTTAAATTTAAATTATTTTAGTGATAACAAAAAAATTTATATTCCGCAAGTAAAATAAAATTCAAAAGAGAAAGAAAATGTAAATAATTTAATTTAATTTATATTTATTTTTAAATATTATTGTAATATAATAAAAATTTTATGAAATTAATGAAGGAGTAATAATAGTCGAACTCATTATATTTTTTGTAATAAATTATTATTATTTTTTATAAGAAGAAATGCTTTCATTAAATCAATTGGGTGAATACATTTATGATTTGTGGGGGAAAAGGTTCCCTCCAGACACAATCATCACTGCATGCTAATGCTGTATTGGCTATAGCATGTGCCATTGCATTACGTTCCCTTGGAATGTGCTGGATTACAATGATACTGTCTCCCTCAATTTTGCTTTGGATATCTTCAATGCTCCAAAAAAAATCTCTGTTCTACTGCTCCTCTTACGCAGCACCAAATCAACCACCACTTTTGAATCCGATTCGACAGTCAAAGGGGTCCATCCTGCATCTTTGGCCACCTCGATTCCCAGGTTAATAGTGAAACAAACAATTTGTAAAAGTATAATACAAGAAAATTAGCCACTTTGGCTTCACTCATCACATTCGCTTAGAAAATTAACCACTCATATTAGTAAATACAACATTTATTTTATTTAATAAATTTATAAAAATATAATATAAGAAAATTTAAAATAAAGAAGAAAAGAAAAAAAAAAGAAATCTCTTCTTATTAACTACACTTCTCCATAAAATTCACTCTATATTTACTTTAAAATTCTCTAGGAAACTCACCTCTAAAATTATACACATCGAATCATCAAATCTCTTGCCTCTATATAGGCAAATTCTAAGTTGATCAAATGTGAGCATTTACATGATATTTTTGGTGAACTTGCAACCACAACCTTTAAATGACATTTGATAATACAAATACAATCCAAGGGTCTAAAATTGCAAGTATTGTCGTGCATTATAAAATAGTTGATTCAACATAATGAATGGCTACAATGAAGTCAAATCGGGATCCTTCATCGAATCTTTTTTTTTAATTCAAGGTGATTAAACTACTAAATTGCTAAGTATTAAATTTAGTGTAAAGAGGTGCATGTGAGCTTAGACTCACGGCACGATGAAACAGCTATCAATTCTTCCAAACGTTAAAATTATAATTTTTACACTAATGGTAATCATTGATGAATAATTTTGTATTTCATCGCCGTCTAGATTGCATTTATCTTACACAAATATGCCTTAAACCTTGAAATAGATTCTAACCACTATATAGTTTTTTCTGTCCTTAATTTTAATAGAAACGTGGCCATCTATTGCTCGTTGGATCACTTACTTTTAAATCCAATAATAACCTGATATAAAAGACAAAACCCGTGCTATAGTGTCACAGTTATAACACAGACGTGGCCGTAGAGGCACAGAAAAATCGATTTGCTTTGTCACTGTACGCTTTTTCATTTGTTTTGTCCACTTCCACATCCTCGAGAGAAACAACACAAATAAAAAAGATTTTAAGAAATTTTGATGCCTTGTTCGCCGAATCTCTCCACTTTTTAAATAAAGTGATAGTCGTGATCCTGAATTGATCATGTGATGCCGAGCGCATCTATAAAGAATTTACGAACCTCAAATAAATAAATAAATAATATCTGACAATGGCATGTGGAGTGAACACCGGCCCGCTAAGTTTCTCAGGCAGCGCCTATATTACATTTTCTGTAACAAACAATTGAAGAATATGTTTCGGCCGACATTCATAATTTTCTCCATATGTTAGCCAACCCCCTCCTTTATGGACTCCACTTTTAAGAAGGATGTTACCCACCAACACCAAGTAAACCCAAAAAAAAACTCTTTTTCGCCTCTGCTTTCATTCTCAATCTCTTTGTCACTTCGTTTTTCCTTTTCTCTATATATGATATTTAATAACTATTAAATGCTTGTTTTGAAGGGTTTGCCTACGTTACAACGGTGATAACAGGGATCCAACTACGGTACCAACGCATTACCACTTATTTTCGCGCCACCAATAGAATTTTCATCAACCCCTTTCATTCATTATTATTTAAACTTTACCTCATAAATATTAAATTAATTTCTATTGCATCCATATAAACATTATAATTAGCACCTTATACTATTTTCTATTTATATATTTTTCTTCTATATTGCATCTTTATCACAATACCCCCTCTTTTTATCACAAATACCGGCGAACCCAATCCGAATTTCGTTTCCATTTCCGTCCACGCCATCGGCCAAGGTTGGTACCGATCGAAAGATCGTGCGACGCCGGTCATCTCCAAGTCATCCTTGTCGTAAAAATAACCGGTCAACCAATTCGCGAGCTCTGACCCGGATTTTTTCTGGCCACTCCACCGGCCAAGGTTGGTACCTACCGGAAGCTCGTGCGACGCTGGTCATCTCTATGTCATCTTTGTCACCGGAAAGCGTTCGGAAAGTTGTCGATCGAAGCCGTGAAAAGCCGCGGAATCACTGCTTCAATTCGGCCATTTCTCCAGCGACGCCACCACTTTGAGTTTTGTTCTCCACAATTCCTCTGCCTTTTTCTCGACCAACCACAAACCGGAGAGCCGATTTGCCGCTGACGGATTCTGGCGAGAAATGAACTTAATATTTTTAAGCAAAGTTTAAATGTTAATGCGAAATTTTACACAAAGATAAAAGAAATGCTGCCACGACGACAGTCCTAATAATGACTATTTTTTTGTCTATGCGGCATCATCAGAAATTTTAATAAAAACCTTTTCACTCTTTTTTATTTAAACTTTGTTTCATTAGTATTAACCCAGTTTTCACCTACATCCATAGACACATTTCAATTAGCACCTTACATATTTAATATTATTTTTATTCTATTTTACACCTGTATCATAATATCCCTCTTAATTATTTTGAAATTGAAAAATAGTCATGTTTAATTTAGAACCTTACACTCTTTTTTTTAAAAAAAAATTATTAGGATATTTTTTAAATATACTATCAAATTTCATGTAACACTTTACACTCTTTTTATTATAAATTTTTTAATAAATATTATCTATAGTACTTTTTACTTACATGTATAACGAATTATGTAATCCCAATAGTTCAAAAAGTATTATAATTTTTATTACTCTTATTTTTATCATGTTATTTATTTTAAGTATTCTTATTTTATGGGTGCATTCGGTATGTCATTATTTGTTGTATTAAGTTGTATTACGTTATTTTCTATTACATTAAGCTGTTTTAAACTATAATTTAGTAAAAAAAATTATCTTTCATGTATAGGAATAAATTTTTTTAATAATATAATGTCAGTCCATGCTACATAAAATTAATTCAATACCTATTTGGAGACGATGAAGTATTATTTACAATAGCGAATCAAAGGGTTAAATAACAATGATAAAAATAAAAGTATGAAAAATTATAATATTTTTGTAATGGAACTATTTGAATTGCATAATTTATTGTGAATCTTAGAAAACAGTACCGTAATATTTATAAAAAAAACTTAAAATAAAAAGATTGTCAAGTGTTAAATGAAATTTGATAGTGAATGTTAAAAAAACCTAATATTTTAAAAAAATATAATTAAAAAGGAGTGTAAGTTTTTAAATTAAACATGCTAATTATTCAATTTCAAAATAGTAAAGAGGTCCATAAAAAAAAAGTTAAAGACAGGCATTGTGATATAAGTGAATATTAGATAAAAATTTATAAATATGATATAGTATAAGGTGCTAACAAAAATGTACCTATAGATGTAGGTGGAAATTAGTTTAATACTTATGAAACAAATGTTAAATAAAAATAAATAGAGGGTTTGTATAGAAATTTTTCAAAAAGACAAAAGAAGTGGTATGACACCACTAGCGCAACGTAGCTGGACTCCATTTAGAATAGTTTATTTGATGATTATAAATATTTCTTTGATTTTATAAATTGTTTTTAAATTTTTTATTTATTTAGTTATTTTTAATAAAATTTTTAAAAATTAAATAAATTATTTTATCTCTATTAATAAAAATTTAAATTTTAAATTTTTTAAAATAAAGATTCAAAATTTTTTAAGATATTAAAATATTTAAAATATATTTTAGATACTTAACAATCTTATTTTATTTTTATTAAATAATTTTAAAAATTTTATTTATTAAAATAATTTTTAATAAAAGTCTCATTAAAAATTAAAAAATTAATTTTTTTAATAAAAAATTAATTTATAAAATTTTAGTCCTTACGCTTAATGTAACTTTACGGCTTTCTCAGCCTTCATTTTATTCACTTCACGTTTAAGTTATTTATAAATGTTATTTAATATCAGAAATATTTTAGATTATAAAATTTCGTCTAATCCCTTACACTCAATTTTATTTTATTGAAATCTTAGAATACGAATTTATCCCCTATAATTTTAAATTTATAAAATAACCTCTATTTAATTAAAAAATATAATAATTATTAAATGAATTATAATTATTATTATTATTTTATTATAATCATAAATATAATTATATTTTTTAACAATATAAAGAGAAGATTGATGGAGAACTTTAAACAATTTGACGTATTCACATTATTTATATGTATATGCGAGTTAGACATTTATTTATTTATTACATTCTTTTTGTGAATTATAAATCATAAGGAAACGATTTTTAGGGAGCAATTAGAGTCACAAGTCCCTACTATTTCTTTTATGTAATAGAATTTATGGAGCCAATTAACGGTTGCAAAAAAAGCCTCATGATGCTAAGAGTTTCAGTGAGTGTATTTATAGTAACTCCGCCAATGACTTACTTTTTAATTGATATGCAACAATACCAACATTTTTGTGAATGAAGCTCACACCAATTTCCATTGCCACTTTTGGTGTTGTCTAAACATTTTGGCATGGCACCATTAATAGAACATCCAAGCAAAAAAAGTATGAAAAGTTTTGTGATTAAAAGAAAATTAATTGCAATTAATGGAAGTCATTGGAGAAAGTGGTGCACTATTGGAGAACTTTAAACAAATTAATCGCATAATGTAAATATGTCAAATCATTAATTTTTAAATAGATGATTATATTTTTTTAAAATATAATTATATTTATAATTATAATAAAATAATAATAATAATTATTATAATTTATTTAATAATAATTATATTTTTAGTTAAACAGAGATTATTTTAAAATTTTAAAATTATAGGAGGTGAATTTATATTCTAGAATTTTAATAAAATAAAATTAAATATAAGAAGTTAAATAAAATTTTATAATTCAAAAATTTTATAATATTTATGAATAAATTATAAATAATATAGAATACAGAGGGGCTGAACAAAAGTTTAGAACCAAACCGTAAGTTACATTAAATAACTTAGGCGGACCAAAATTTTATTAATAAAAAATATTTTTAAATAAATTTTATTTTAAAAATTATACTATAAGACAAAAACCCTGCACTTACCAACGCGTACTGATTAAAACCATTCATCACGCTTCCTCACCATCAATGATGTCGTGAGTAAGCATCACACCTTAATCACAATCTTAATAATGACAACTGTGTGTTATATTTTTTGGTAAAAAGTGTAGACCTCCCAAAAAACAATGAGTAATAATTGTTAATACTAAAATAAAAAGTAATATTGGTATGTTACCATTTTGGTCAAAAAGATGATTTCGCCAAGAAGATAATTTTGATCTCAGAAGATTTTCGCCAAAAAGATACTTTTGTCATAATTATTCGTGTAAATGATAATACAACAAACATGTTATCTTTCGCCCTATAACTCAGGAGGTAATAAAAGTCTTTCTACTATTGGGCTTTCTTCTTTAATTCCTCCAAGTCTTTCAATGTAAATGGTGGCGCTATCTCAACCTTCTTATCGGCCGGGAATACACAATTCAATTTTATCTTACCACGGAGAAGCTAATTATATACGGGGTCTAAAAGATAATTCGATGATCTGGCACTCGTATGAGGTTGATCGAATGAAAGATACTGAGCGAGGTTGAGCTTGGAACAACCTAATTCCTCAACCGCATTCGGACGAGATCGCAGGTAACGCCGGGTTCGAAAGAGCGGATCGAAGGTAATCAAGTTGAGAGGTTTAACAAGAAAGCAGATCAAGAGATCGACAGATTGCGGCCTTGGAGGCTTCGCTCCAAGGACTTGATCTCAAGCCACAGCTTTCCTGAAAGAGCGAGAAGATGAAGATCTAAGTGATCGAATCAAAGAAAGAGCGGTAGGCTAATCAATCCACTTTAACAGGAGGTACCGTGTAAGGCGTGCAACAAGTTGCAATAGCAGTGTTGAATAACAATTGTTTGGCCAAGAATCAATACTAGACCTAGTCAGCTCGATGCATCACCGATCAAGAATGTATTGTGAATTATTGGCTTATACGGTATGGGGCGCCAAAACTACTCATAAGTTAAAGTCAATAACAAATTCGCAAAGAAATAAGATTACTTGCGTCGCGTATTCTCACTGTAGAGAGCCAAACTTAAAGGCGATTGCTGGATATTGGAAAAAGGATGCTTCTCAATGCATTCATGCAAGAAAAGTTTTGTTTTTGACATCACCAACGCTTTAAAGCATAAGTAAGTTTGTATTGTTATTGGACGATATATACGGAGTCCAAAATCGATTTAATAAATTTCACGCCCTTTTTCATTCTGGGTCCAAATAGTCTTCACAACTCGCTTTCGTGGCACTTGCGGGTAAAACGAGGATATTTACAAGAAGTTTGTGTCTTATCAGAGATTTATGATGCCTGGATTTATTTCAAAAACGGAGGATTCTATTTCTGATACTATTCTGAATTGTGAACTCAGAACTGGTGGATCTCCGCTGATCAATCTTCATCACCACCTGCGTGAGGTCTCCTCGGTAGTGCTTCTTCTCCGTAGGTTCCTCACATATGACACAGTATAAGTCGAGACGTGTTTTTTCCCATGCAAGAAACCTCCGACGCTCAAGTCGAGTATGGCGTTCGCGAACGCTGCTGCTGCACACAGATTCGGCTTTTTTCGTATTTTTCTTCTTTTAATTTCTTTTTCTAATCTCTGCAAAATGCCAACCTTTTACCTCATATTACCTTTATAAAGCCTCCTCTCGAATCCCGCCCGCCGAGATCAGATGGGACTGGATCACGCCTTTATGCTGCAAACGCTGATTCATGCATACGCCACTTGCTCGTGTGAAAAGCGCCATTGCTGCATATTCAATGGTTCTCGCGTGGAGATCATGGTTAATACGCTACCTGCTCTGGGAAGCGCCATGGTCGTGGTTCTGGAGATTCACGTGGCGGTAGCGCCGCTTACTGCTCGGGAAAGCGTGGGTCAATGCAGGTTTAGATTCTGCCGGAGAGCATGTTGCCAACTCGCCGTCAATCGACCGTCTCCTCGCCTCGAATTCTGAGTTTTAATGGCCTTATGCTCTTACAGAAATTGGCTCCATGGACGACGCTGGACGCGGGATTTGGTGATATTTCATTCCTCGTCTCGCCACACAGACCAAGTGTTTTTTACTAACACACCATAAGCGCCTCGGTCTCGCTGACGATTTCTCCCAAACACCTATTCCCCCGCTTTCTCGGTGTGGTAACGAAATGCTGACCAGCGAAGAGAACTCGATAGTACTTGGCGTCACGCTGATTGAAAATGTCACAAGAGTCACGTTGATTTAATTATGACGAGGACGCGGTGACGTGGGCAAGCGTAATCCTCCATTTTGAATTTCAAACCGATTTGCTGCATGACCCTGATCTTTGGCCAAGAAACGCCGGGTAACCTAAGAGTCCGCTCCTCATTGTGAAAAAACCAAAATCCTCTCTAACCAAGATATTTAACACCATTCACTCTAATTGCCTCGCCTCTCGCTTTCTCCCGCAAAGAAGTTCGCAAGATAAAAGTCCTCCATCTCTCGATTTTCACCGACCCAACCATTACTTCTGTATTTTTCATCTCTCGTCTGGTCTTGACAATAGAGATACTTTCTCTCTTCGCTTGGGCAGGGGCTAACAAGCGCTGTGTCAGGGAGGCTGTGAATGTCGAGCTGCCAGCGAGGGTCATTGAGGTCAATGATGGACGACGAAGTCGACTTCCCCGGCTTAGTCCGCTTTCAATTGACCCGCTGGACCGTGATCCCTCAGAGCCCACAGTCTAGTGCCCGACTAGGTGCTAGAGGATGTCTCTCAAACAACCTCTACGCTGGGGTGAATTGCTGGAGAGATCTTCCTCGCCCGGCGAGGGATACTTTGGAAACAGAACGGCGGCGGATTCGCGTGGGAAGGTTCCATCTCGAACGCCACTACCGTGGCGACGGGTACGAGGGTGAGCCTGGTTGCGATTACGCGATCGACTATATGACGTAACGCATTATCGCTCGATCGCATTAGCTCACGAATTGCTCTTGCGACGCGATTCCAAAGTGAAATACTTCGCTGTCCTGCAAAAGCATGATACTCCTTGTAAATTTTAGGTGAGGTAGAAAGTATGCGTAACCGGATTAACCGGATAGTTTGGCAAACAGACGTAACTGAACGAAGTCAACATTTTGCAACCTTACTTTTGTCTTGACATTAGCTGGTCAATCATCTCCCGTCAATAACTAACGCATGGAAAGCAGGTTTCGTCTGTCACCAAGGATGACACAAGCGCAGCCCACGGCCGACAGATGCACCAGACAACAAAAGGTACTTCAAAAGATGCTTACCAGACATTTCCAATCAAGTACCGCACGGTGAAACCTATAACCGATCTCCCATCAAAGTGCCAGAATTTAAAAGCAGTTTTCGCAGTGTCCCCCGAGGTCAAGTTGCACGGTCAATGGGGAGGATCGCTGCCCCACCCCATTTCGCGGGTCCTGTGTTGCTCGCCGTATTAGATGTCTTGTCTCACAAGCCATACATCAAGCTGTTTCAATCAAATGCTTACTCAGTACAGAATGTGTTCATTTCCGCTGAATCACTTTATTTTAAACGTCGAAATAGATTAGCTAATTTCGCCGAGCCGAGAACTCGTTAACTATATACAACTTGCCTAGTCTCGCTGCAGATACTTCCGCCATAAGATTTTAGGATCGCCAGATCGCTTCCACCAAAAACGTTTCACCTCCAACCACGGGTTATGACTAGAAAGAAGGGGATGCCCCGCCGCAAAGCGACAACATCGGCAACAGTCCCACCCCTTGAAGATTTTACCTCCCACGTTTAAAAGTTTGGGAAGTAGCTGGAGCAGCCCATGTATCCTCGCTTCCTCTTCTCCCTCCCGCTTCTGCCCGATCCGCCACTGGACAAACACAGTGTAATATCTAGTCCCCTACCTCAATGAAGCTATCCTAAACTCATGAGCAAGAAGGACCTGGAGACTTTGACCAATGGTGACCAGAAATAAGGGGCCATGCAAGATAGCGCTTCCACCACCCCATGACCACCTATTACAAGGCGCGATCACGCTACTTAATTCCAAGCATTTAAGGAGGGATATTCAATCTGCCGATTTACCGTAGCCGACGCTGCCGGTGAGAAAGCAGTGGAGTCAATCTCTAGAATTGTTTATACAGAGCAAGAATCACTTGCCTGCTAAAGTCATTACCCCCGGCGGAGTGAGCTGGCCATGCCGCTGAGATCTGCAGCTAGTGCTGAAGGATTGTGCTCACTAATCTCCTCCGCCGACTCCCCACCGAAAGCCCAAATGAGACCTGGAGTAGGAGGCCACAACCAAGACGACTGTGGACTTTGACCTCTATCAAGCATCACGGTTGCCCCTGGAAGAACACCGATCCTGGGCATTTGGTGACTTTGGTACCGCGTCACAACATACGGACGGCGAGCTACAAGGAAAGAGTGCCGGGCTGGTGAGTCATCGATTTATGAGGGGCACCCCTCGTGCGCCCCTCATTGATAGTTGGCGTAGGGCGAAAGCACTCTCGACAAAAGAATCGTGATACCTCCCGCGACTCGGTGAGTGTCCAACCGACACAGCTTATCGATCCACCACTTTGATATATTTCTGTATCAGAACGAATAATGTTCATGAAGATTATCCTCTCACTTATTATTAACAAATTAAAAATGTTTTTGATTACTTTCTCAGGTTGTACTATTAATTAATTTCACGCCAGAATCATTGCCTTGCTTCAGATTTGCCAGGTTCCACGGCCATTGCTTTTGCCACATGCTTCAAGATTCTTCAATGCCTGATTCATTTCGCTACGGTACGGTATCCTGACGCCGGGCTTCGCCTGCCATAAAACAAGTGCCAGACCAGAGCTTCAGATGCTCTTAATTCTTCTAACGCCGGTACCGTCATTTCGCGGGTCGAAAGGCATCCTGCATGCTTGGCTTCGCCTTTCACGGCAGAGCCGGAAGCTGAGACTTTACGAGCCTTTTGCATGCCTTGATCTTCGAGATCGATTCGCCGCCTTCGCGGGTCGAAAGCAGATCCTCGCATGCTTGGCTTCACCGCCATAAGCATGCGCCGAGATTGTTTGTTCTTTTCGACGCTTTGATTCTTCTTTGAGCATCGATCACGCTTTCGTGGGTCGTAGCAGGATCCTCGCATGTTTACCGTCTTCGCCATAAGACAAAGCCAGACTTTGTCGAGCCTTCGTGATGTCTTGGATTCTTCGAGATTTGACCGCCGCTCGTACGAAAGGTATCCTCGCACGCTGGTTTTGCCCTCGCCATAAATACGTGCCTTCTAGACTTCATTGTTTCCTTTTGCATGCCTTTGGATTCTTTGAGGATTTGGATTCGCCGCCTTCTCGTGGCCGAAAGCGCATCCCTTTGTCGCGGCGGGTGCTGCAGGTAGAAAGAAGCAGAATCGATTAACTCAGCAATACGTAACCGAACGAAGCACTTGAT